>SJYC01030983.1:0-19470 GCA_006408675.1 Madoqua kirkii
GTCTCTCCCCAAACTAAATCTCGTTTTCAATTTGTGTGCTTCCCGTCTATCATTGGAACAGCAGTTTTGTCCCATTTCAAAACAGTGTAAGGTCAAGTGTTTCAGGACATGTAGTTATTTAAGTGTTTTAAGAAAAGGTGTTAGAAAACTGATCATCAGGAAAATGAGTGAGAGATAATCTCACAGGTGTTAGGAAGACTGTTGTTGAAAAGATAAGCGGTTAATCCTGGTGAGGATGTGGAGGAAAGAGAACCGCGGTGCCCTGCTGGTGGGAGTATGAGCTGGTACAGCCTCTATGGAAAACAGTATTGGGCTTCCTCAAAAGGTCAGAGGTCAAACTAGCCTATGAACCAGCAACGCCTCCTTTAGGTAGAGACATCCAAGAGAAATAAAGTCTCTATCGAGAAGCAGTATCTGCGCTCTCGTGTTCACTGCAGCGTTATTCACAGTAGCCAAAACATGGAAACAACCTAAGTGAACGTGGTATATTTATATACATTGAATATAGTCAGCCGTCATGAAGAAAGAAATCTACCATTGGTGACAGCATAGATGCTGTGATGCTGAGTGAAACAAATCAGAGAAAAACAAATCCTGTACAATCTGACTTATATGTAAAATTAAAAAGAACAAAAAACAACAGACTCAGAGAAATAGCGAATAGAATGGGTGGTTGCCAAGATCTGGGGAGGGGCTGGCAGAGAGAGGGAGAGGTGGGTCAAGGGGCACAGATTTTCAGCTCTGAGATGCATAAGTTCTGAGGATCAAGGGTATGGCATGGTGACTATAGTGAATAACACTGTACTGTATAATTAAAGTATAATTTAATTATAATTATATAAACTAAGAGAGTAGAACTTGACTATTCTCACCATAAAATAAATAAATAAAATATATAAAGTGATTTTTTTTTTGAAAAAAGGGAAGATGAAGAAGGGGAGAGCCAGCAGAGCTAACTGTAAGGTTAAATGAGGTTTGGACTTGGACTTGGAAAGCAGCCTGAGGCAGCTGGAAGGAGCACCTCTCGACAGTTTTCACTGAGAGCCCACATGGTCCCTCCCCGCGCTGTCGCTTTGCTCTGTGTGCAGCTGTACCTTCTTTATATTTTGAGTCTGAGTCTGCCATGGCCACACATGAACGCTGGGACACACCAGTCTGGTTGGGCCGCTCGGTCACTGTCCAGCTGGGCATTCAGCTGTGTCCTCAGCCACCCCACAGGGTCAGTCAGCCTCAACACGAGCTACCCTTGTGTCGCTTGCTAATCCCTGGCCCAGTAAAAGCCGCCTGTGCACCCCAGGGACCCCAGAGCCGCATCTTGGCACAGGACTTTATATTAGTTTGCTGGGGCTGCTGTAATAAAGCCCCAGGCTGCATGGCTTAAATGACAGATATTTATCTCCTTACAGTTGTAGAGACTAGAAGTCCAAGATCCAGGTGCTGGTAGGGTTAGTGCCCTCTGAGAACTATAAGAAGGATCTATTCCAGTCCTCTCTCCTTAGCTCATCTTAATAGATGAATGACCGTCTTCTCCCTGTGCTTTCATATCATTTTCCCTTTGTGTCTGAGTTAGAATTTTCTAGAAGAACAGCAATCATACTGGATTAGAGTGCACCTCTTTTACTTTAATTACCTCTTAATGACTTGTATCTCCAAAATACAGTCACATTCTTAGCTACTAGAGGCCAGGAATTCAGATTCTGAACTTCTGAGAGGACAGAATTCAACTCCTCACAGGCTCTATGGGGTAGAGCTGCCTGAACCAGAAACCAGCTCCTAAGGTACAAGCATCATAACTGACATGCTCAGTGTGATGTTCAGCTTTGTTACATTTCACTGAAACAAACTGAACTAAGTGAAGTTGAATTATCCAAGAGTCCCTTCTATCAATTATAGGTAGTGCCAGACTCGAGACGTTTCCCTGATAAATTGCTTTATGTTTCCCATGCCTTCCTTAAGAGACACAAACAACTGTGTTTTTGAAAGTCCACATTTCCAGATTGTGCTTGTCTAGCTCAAAGTTTTTGAGGTCTAAGTCATAATTTTCTAAATTATTTATGATTGTGCTCTTCAAAAAAGACCGAGAAAAATCTGACAAGTCTTGTGAAGTCAAGATAAATGACACCTTCTGTTCCCTTTCATCTGTAAGATCTATTACTCTGTCAGGAAGGTAATTTAGATGGCTGTGATTTGTTCCCCCAAAAGCTATTTTGGTTCTTCCAGCACCTTCTCACTGGGTATGGCCATCAGCAGGTTCTTTAGTTAGAAAATCTCTCCAAGTGAACTAGAAACAGAAGAGGGATCATGGTCATAGTCAGTGGAAATGAGGTGGCTTTCTATTTTACTTTGTTCAGTTGCTCAGTTGTGTCCAACTCTTTGTGACCCCATGGACTGCAGCATGCCAGGCTTCCCTGTCCTTCACTATCTCCCAGAGTTTGCTCAAACTCATGTCCCTCGAGTTGGTGATGCCATCCAACCATCTCAAGCCTCTGTTGTATATGTCTTTTGTCAATACTGCATCATGATATCTGCAGGAGATGAGATAGAGCAAGGGTCATCTTTATGGATAATCAGGGAAATTTTCAGATTAAAGGAAAATCATCACATGATATTGAGTCTTAGATTACATTATATGGGGTAAAGTACAAGAACATCTATGTCGTTGTCTTGACGCTCAGAGGTTTCTATATTAAAGTAAGTTGATTAGGTTGGTTTGTACTTTGACAGTGTATCTGTTCTCTGTCAATAAAGATGAAATAAATTGTAGGATGAGACATCACTAAAAGAGGAGGTGAGTGAGTTAGATTTTGCTGATTACATTTTGGCTAGCTTCGTCTCTCCTCCTCTTTTTGTCGGCAGATGTGGCATCTGGATGTATTGAAAGCCTCTGTATTAAATAGGACATGACTGAGCTGGTGTTCCTACAATGGTCATGAGTGTTTCTTGGCATTTCAAATTTCACTTAGGCGTGTACGTGTATGTGTGTGTGTGTGTGTGTGTGTGTGCGTGTGCGTGTACATATCGAGCATTTTTTTTGTTCAAAAAAATTAAAATGAAAGAGATTACAGATAATTTTCATTCCCTGTGCTGTATTTCTTTTTAAAAGAGATTTTCAAGATATCAGCAACTCTGTGCCTGCATTGCTTTGTGCTCAACTCTCTTATATGTCTTATGACATTGTGTTGTAAATATTTGATTACATCTCTTTTCTCCTCTTGAGAACTTGAGTCATACTAGACTCACATAAATCTCATTTCAAATTTAAGTGAATATTGTACTCGATCAAAACGTTTATTTATTTATTGTTTCATACTGAGTTCTTTTTTTTTATTCATACTGAGTCCTTTAACATAGAGAAAGTTTTTAGTACTTGGGCCTATAATACTTGCTAATGCTCCTATTTATAATACATTATTATCACTTTCTGGCTAATATTTAAAACCAGATAAAAGCAGGACTGGTCTGAAACTCACAAGCAATGTGAAGAACTGATGATAATTCTGAATCGAGCCACTTTGATCAGATTCTAATTTACCTCATTAACTGTGCACCTACTAATTACCACACTATGCATGTCATCACTTATTTATTTTTATTATCAGTGCAGCACTTCATGCAGCCTGAACAGCATGAGGAAAAGAAAACGAAGAAAGCAGAATTTCAAATGGGTGCTTTTGTTATTTATAAAATAATTGGTTAAAATGTCAACCTCGAGCTTACCCTGAGTATGGAGATGATGGGAAAATTACATCTCTTTCCTCAACTGGTCAAAAAACAAAGTCACTCCTGTAGGGACCAAGGGAGTCAGTGTGATGCCCTCATCCCTATAGCAAGTTCCTCTGTGCTTGTTATTTCACTTCCATAAGGCTATATGACCTTCAGACACCAACCTGTCCCCATAGTGGACTATTGGGTAGGAGCAGCACTTATGTTAGGAGGCCCTGGTGGCTCAGATGGTAAAGAGTCTGCTTGCAGTGTGGGAGACCTGGGTTCAATCTCTGTGTTAGGAAGATCCCCCGGAGAAGGAAATGGCAACCCACTCCAGTATTCTCGCCTGGAGAATCCCATGGACAGAGGAGCCTACCAGGCTCCATGGGGTCACAAAGAGTTGGATAGGACTGATCAGCTTCACTTGAGCACTTATGTTTGGATCCTGAGCATCTTCATATTATCCACAAGAGGCTCACATCCCAGCATCTTAACAGTCAAAAGTTGACTGATGGTTCAGCTGGTTAACTAAACTGGTTCACTGATAATGAGAAACGTGAGCGTCTCCTTAGAAAGCTCTGAGCAGGTTCGTTTAAGGCCCACAGCAGCATCTCCAACTGCCTCACTCCAAGAGACAGGTAGGACTGGAGACTCTTCACTACCCTGCAAGCCCAGAAACCACACAAATTCTTACTACAAAACAATTGCGCAGACACACCCGCGTGTATATCTGAGTACCTTTAAGATGTAGAAGAGAACTGAGCACAAAGTGATACAGGCAATGATTGCTGAAGGTTCTAGTGGGCGTGGGTGGTGGGTGGGATAAAGGATGAGGGAGTACATAAAGGTACTTAAAGTCCATGTGGATGTGTCTATGTCTTCCCCAGTTTCCTGTGTCCATGGACACCTTCTTTCATGGAGGGCAACTGTCGGTTACTATGGCAACCGTACTGTATGCTGCAGATTGGTTTTTGCCATTTCTTTCTTTGAGACAGGCATCAGACATTCATTCATCAAACATGTAAGGATCTGGTATTTGCTGAGATCCAGTAATGGGATCAAAAGTTCCAAAAGACCAGTCCTGGCCTTGAAAGCACTAGAATTCATCAGGAAAGTGTGGGTGTAATAAGAAATGGGGTTCCTGAAGCTCCAAAGTCCCTATTCTTAACTTTAAAGCAGAGGTGGTAGAAACATGACCAAGGAGGACAAGAAAGGGAAATAGACTGCAAAGCTGGGATAATAGGCTCTGTTTTTTAGATTCTCCACAATTTTGGTTCCAACAAGAATAATAGCACTTAGTCATATAAATTTTGTTTGGATTGATTATATGCATGTATATTTGAAATAAAACTAGGCACAAAAAGCAAGGTTTATGCTGTCCAAGGTAAGAATATTTTGTGAAATAGGAAATTATGACATGTGTTTTCAACCAGTCACCTTTGTCAAATCTGAGATATCAGTGTCAACTTTTCTTTCATCCTGATACTCAGATGCTTGACTGTACTTTCTCTCCACCCTAATTTCCTTTGCTCTGGACTCTCATGGATCTCTTAGCTTCTGTTGTGCTACCCTTTGCCCTGAGAACTATTCTTCATTCTGTTGCTACTACACTTACCTCCCAAGAAAGCAAAACTGAACCTGTCACTAACCCAATTACAGCATTCATCGGCCACATTGTCCAAGATTAAAGTCCAAACCCGTTGGATGGTCATGCAAGGCCCTTCATTAACCTAGATTCTTTTTAATATTGCCACCTGTGGATCATATGCCTTTAATGAATTAATTTTCAAATATATTTTTCTTAGTAGCAGACTACTTCTTCAAAGGAAATTGAATTTCAGTATGGCAAAAACCACTACAATATTGTAAAATAATTAGCCTCCAACTAAAATAAATAAATTTTTTTAAAAAAGAGAAATGAATGAAATTGGGCTGCTGCAGTTCGGCTGTGGACAGGGAGTCAGGAGGCCTCAACACTCATTCTTCCATTTCTTCCACTCTGCCTTCCCTTCTGCACCAAGAGGTTCCTTGTAGCCCACTTTTTAAACCATTGTCTCAGTTTAGGCTTGCTGACTTGTGGCCATTTACTGAATAATCCTATTCTTATGTCTCATCTAGAAATCTGCCACTATCAATGCTTCCTCATCCATTAGTACAGTATTCTGTTTGGTATCCCCTTCTGCAAAGAATGTGATAACTACTCAAGCAAAATCAAGGATTTATTTAATGTAATTGGATATACTCCATAGACTGAGCAATTGGAGACCAATGACACATGTTCTTTAGATTTGTGTCTGGACCAAAGATGGTACTTCATACATATCTGTAATGGATGCTTTGGTATGTGGGGGACTAAAAAAGTAAATTTCATGAGAAAGTGGAAGTGTTAGTCGCTAAGCTGTGTCCCACCCTTTGTGCCCCCATGGACTATAGCCCACCAGGCTCCTCTGTCCATGAGATTCTCCAGGCAAGAATACTAGAGGGGGTTGCCATTCCCTTCTCCAAGGGGTGTTCCTGACCCAGGGATCAAACCCAAGTCTCCTGCATTGCAGGCAGGTTCTTTACCATCTGAGCCACTATACCTAACAATTATCTTTCCTCTCAAGAAAACATTAATTAATACACAAGGCTTAGGCTAGCTGTTAAGACTACCTGTCCATAAGCAGACACATATGTCTTTATACATGAATATATAACATCTTCATATTCACAAATACATATTAAACTCACTGAAATTGTGAGTTTAATTGCATAAATTAAACTCATAAATATTTAGGTGGCATGTGAAGTGAAAGTTGCTGAGTCATGTCCGACTCTTTGTGACCCCATGGACTACACAGTCCATGGAATTCTCCAGGCCAGAATACTGGAGTGGGTAGCCATTCTCTTCTCCAGGGGATCTTCCCAACTCAGGGATCGAACCCAGGTCTCCCGCACTGCAGGCAGATTCTTTACAAGCTGAGCCACAAGGGAAACACTTGTGGGTTATTATTAGGTGGCATAATAATTTTTAAAGCATCCAGCCTTCATATCTTTTATATTCTCTTTATATTGACCGTGTTCAAAGACACCTTGCCTTCCGTAGCTAAATGCTTTATTCCTCTTCTATGTTTAGTTTATCCTTTGTTCTTATGTCATTATGGATAAAGACTTGTAGAAACACAATGATGCTTTGATGCATGCTGAATTATCAGAGGACCTCCAGATAGAAACTGGGCAAGTGGAAGGGAATGATTTTGACTGCAGAGACACCAGTGACTCTTGGAGAACTGAATACAGTGGATCATGCATAGATACTGGAGCTGCAGTTCCTGGATGCTAGACTTGATACAAAAGAGACTTCATAATAGCAAATTCCATTCATTAAGCTAAAGTGGTTCAGGTGAATTCATGGTGGAAAGCTCATTAAAGGCCAATAAAGGAAGAAGCTCTTATATTGACGTTTTAAAATAAATGATGGGTTTATTTCTTTTGTCTTGATCACGATGCAACCTTACATTAGCTGATGGATTTTTCCCATGCCTTTTGTTAGCACAAAATGAAAATAATTCCAGGAAAGGACCTTATTAGCGATATTTTTTTTAAAAAAATCCTTGACACATTTTCAGAAGAAACTTTATGTCCTCCCATTCCTTTTTATAAACATGAGAGTACCTTTAGGAGTTCTTTGTGAGGCTTTTTTCTTTTTAACAGAAGACCCCGCATGCGCTGAATGAAATTGGTTTCACAAAAGTTGGTCTGATGCGCCAGTGTTGTTATAAGGTATTTGCATCACTTGTGCTTTTTCTGTGCCTTGTGTATTTAACATACCTGCTTATCCTTCTCAATATTGACAGTGCATTAGTGAGGGAAGCATACAAAATATCACTTATGATATTTAAATGTCAAACCCTGTTCACCCAGCTACAGTCCAGCTGTATATCACTGCTCTAAAAAATTAAATCTGCTTTATCTGTGCCTCAGTTGGAAATGTCAATTAAAGAAGAATCTAATCTCATTAGAAAAGCTCAGTGACAATGCCATGATATTCACATTTATCTGTCAAATTGTGTTCCTCCCTTACATTTTGATGTTTTAATTAAATCTTGGTGTGCCTTGGCACAACTTTTACTGAGAGACAGTCCTCTAAAGCAGTCTCCTTCTTATTGCATGTTTATTAACGACATCATAAGAGCATGAATTCTAGCAGATATGATTCCATCATTCGTTTAATACGTGAGTAATTCATTTATTGTCATCATTTGTTCGAAGCAAGTGCTAGCTGAAGCACTGTGGAGACAAGGTTGTTAGCCATTTGTTCTAATAGATGTTGATTCATTTGGCCAAGTCATTGCATTGTTGTTAAACCATCTTCAGTTTGGGGGAAATGCCCTCTTATTATATGTGTAATTCCTTTTTTATTATTACTATTTTGTTTATTTTTATCTTTGTCTACACTGGATCTTCATTGCTGCGTGTGGAGTTTCTCTAGTTGCAGCAGTGGGGATACTCTCTAGTCCTGATGCTGGGGCTTCTCACTGAGGTGACTTCTCTAGTTGCAGAGCACAGGCTCTAGGCCATGTCAGCTCAGTAGCTGTGGCTCACGGACTTAGCTGCTCTATGGCACATGGAATCTTCTGGGACCAGGGGTCTAATTTGTGTTCCTTGCACTGGCAGCCAGGTTCTTACACTCTGGATCACCAGGGAAGTCCCATGTGTATAAATTCTATTGGTACTACTGGACTATTACTTGCTTGCACCAGGAAGAGTCCTAACATTTTTCTGTAGGGAAAACACCTTCAGTAACAATGATAACAAAACCTAATGCCTGGGTTATTTAGCATAATAGAACAGAATTATTGCTATCTTCAATTTATAGAAACTTTGTGGTATAAGAATTACCAACCACACAGAATCTGGAAGTAACTGAAACGTGGGTGGATGGATTTGAAGCCTAATGTTTGTTTTTCAATAAAAGTAGGGCTTTCTGTGCCAAGTTACCCTACATACCTCTCTAACTGAAATGCTCTTTGTATACTGGGAAATCTGAAAGGTTAAGTGGAGAGCTAAGTCACTTTCTACATACCCATTAATATTTACTTACCCAGAAATCATTAAGCAGCTGTAACTTTGGAGATAATAGGTTTGAATAGCCCAGGTTAAACACTGAATTCACATATACATTCATTGCCCTAATAACTAAACTGTTTTACTAAGAGTAAAAAGTTCTGTATTTTCTATGATATAAAATTTCTAGGAACCCAGGTAAAATAATTATCTTTTTTCTTCACGTCTCTTTTTAGCTTGATTATTTTTCTTAACATTCATTTTTGTTTGTTTGTTTGTTTCTACATGGATACTCCAAACAGTGGTCTGTTTTAAACTGCATTTCGTATATCTGAACTTTCCCAGTGGCTCAGCAGGTAAAGAATCTGCCTGCAACTCAAGAGACACACAGGAGATGCAGGTTCGATCCCTGAGTCGGGAAGACCCCCTGGAGTAGGAAATGGCAAACCGCTCCCTGCCACCCCAGTATTCTTACTTGGAAAATGCTATGGACAGAAGAGCCTGGTGGGCTACAGTCTTAGGGTCACAAAGAATCGGACATGACTAAGCATAGCATGTTAACTGTATAACCAGAGACACCATGTGCAGAATCAATTAGGAAATGTCTAACTTTTGAGCTGCCTTAAGTAGTTAATTAAATGTTGCTCTATTGTTGATACCAGCCAATACTTTTGAAATGATATCTTCACTTACAGTCAGAAATATAGGTGGAAAGAGGATTGGTAGACTTCTGTGTATAATTTTAAAGGCATCTCCAAAACATGTTGACTAGAAGCGTAAGAGGGCCAGTTGCTGCTACAAATAGATTCTCCTGCAAAAGTTGCCTGTTGCTTGAGAGAGACTCACACTTTCGAGTGACTCCTAGATTTGCAGTATTCCTGTCGTGTTGTCATCTCTGCATTTAATATCCTTTATACTCTTGACACTTGAACTGACAGCCCTAACCTGTTATCATTTGATAGTGCAGTCCCATGACATGAAATGTACAGCTAATTACAATGCACTCCGCAGTCACACATGACAGCAAGGATGTCCACAGAAGACCCAGCCAAGCAAGAAGTTACTAGTTGCATTTCAGAGCTGCTTATCAGAAGAGTCATAGTAGAAAAACGCTTTGTGTGTGTATGTATGTATGTGTGTGTATGTAAAAATGTGTGTATGTGTGTGTGTGTGTGTGTAGTATACACATATGCAACAAAATCATATTTATACAGCATTTTTATTTGGTTCTTTAGCTTGCAACAAAAACACATGGCTGAAAAAATGATCGATACATAAAATGAGCATTCAGCACACTGCACATGAGAGCGATCTACTTGGCAGTGGACTGGTTCTCTTAATCTGACAGTCTTCTATTTTTAATAGAGAAATGTCATTTAACTCTTATTCTCTCTGTCTTGATTCCAAAGCAAACCAATGAAAAATAATGCAGGTCAAACCTATCACTTTGGCACTAAATGAGCATTCAGCACACTGCACATGAGAGCGATCTACTTGGCAGTGGACTGGTTCTCTTAATCTGACAGTCTTCTATTTTTAATAGAGAAATGTCATTTAACTCTTATTCTCTCTGTCTTGATTCCAAAGCAAACCAATGAAAAATAATGCAGGTCAAACCTATCACTTTGGCACTAAGTAGACCAGAAATTGATTTTACTTAGATCAATGGGATTTATATGCAGATAGTTTATTTCTCATTACTACATTCTTATTTTTTGGTCATAAAAAAAAGATGGAAATGGGACAACTGTTTGTAGAAAGTGTGTTAACGCTTAAATATCTTGTGTAAGATTATGGAAGAAGAAACACCATATTGTATTTTGTGATTTTACTCCAGTTTACATCATAAGCATAAGTTTATATTTCTAATCATTTACCTAGTGAGCTCCATACCAGCAGTAAGTATTCAGAAAAAAAAAAAGTATTCGAGTTGAATTCTGCATAGAGAATAAACATGACATTTATTCACTGCTTCAATCAATGTATGCTGAGCATCGGTGATATTTGAGATATTATTATGCAGTTGAAATCGCCTGTTCTGTAGGTGTGTGCCACATATGAATTATGCCCCTAAAGAGCCTCTTGATGAAAGTGAAAGAGAAGAGTGAAAAAGTTGGCTTAAAGCTCAACATTCAGAAAACAAAGATCATGGCATTCAGTCCAGTCACTTCATGGCAAATAGAAGGGGAAACAGTGTCAGACTTTATTTTGGGGGGCTCCAAAATCACTGCAGATGGTGATTGCAGCCATGAAATTAAAAAGATGCTTGCTCCTTGGAAGGAAAGCTGTGATCAACCTAGACAACATATTAAAAAGTGGAGACTTTACTTTGCCAACAAAAGTCTGTCTAGTCAAAGCTATAGTTTTTCCACTAGTCATGTATGGCTGTGACAGTTGAACTATAAAGAAGTCGAAGTGTCAAAGAATTGATGCTTTTGAACTATGGTGTTGGAGAAGACTCTTGAGTCCCTTGGACAGCAAGGAGATCCAACTAGTCCATCCTAAAGGAAATCAGTTCTGAATATTCATTGAAAGGACTGATGCTGAAGCTGAAACTCCAATACTTTGGCCATCTGATGGGAAGAACTGACTCACTAGAAAACACCCTGATGCTGGTAAAGAATGAAGGCAGGAGGAGAAGGGGCCAACAGAGAAAGAGATGATTGGATGGCATCACTGACTTGATGAACACAAGTTTGAATAAGCTCCGGGAGTTGGTGATGGATAGGAATGTCTGGCATGCTGTGGTCCATGGGGGTCACAAAGAGTAGATAAGACTGAATGACTAAATTGAACCTAATCTTACAGCCTCAACTACCCTTGTAGCTCAGCTGGTAAAGAATCCACCTGCAATGTTGGGAAGATCCCCTGGAGAAGGGAAAGGCTACCCACTCCAATATTCTGGCCTGAAGAATTCCATGGACCATATAGTCCATGGGATTGCAGAGTTGGTCATGACTGAGTGACTTTCACTTCACAATCTAATAGTACTTAACTCAGGTAGTAAAGAATCTGCCTGCAATGCTGGAGACTTAGGTTCAGTTCCTGGATTGGGAAGATCCCCGGGAGGAGGGCATGGCAACCCATTCCACTGTTCTTGCTTGGAGAATCCCATGGACAGAGGAGCCTGGTGGGCTGCAGTTCATAGGGTTGCAAACAGTTGGACACGACTGAGCAACTAAGCACACATCTTACAGTACCCTTGCCCCATGACAAGATTAAGAGGGAGAAGTAGAATTACCCCTCAAGAAGATAAAATATCACCTCTTACACAGAGACCAGGGGAAAGTTGGCAACTACTGCACTTCATTCCTGTTTTCTTTCCTTTACCCAGAATAATTTCCAAGACTTCTGAGGAGCTGAGTGACGTGATCCACATCCGTGTCATGTTATCTAACTCTCTGCCAAATCCAAAGAGTGATTCAGAGAATGACATGTTCATTTTAGATGCTCAGTTAATGACAGTGGCAGATGAAATTACAGGTATATGGCACTGGGGTTATATTTTAAAACTGAAAATAATTTCATTTTTGGCGTGTACAACTTTGCTCACCTAAGTTATTATTTTCCCATTGGAAAAGTAACCCATCATTAAATTTTCATACAAGGAGGAAGGTGTTTGCCTGCACTTAGACACAACTCATCATCACACTTTCTCATTACCATACATGTCTCCTCCAATTTGGGGTCTCATTTTCCTTACAAACACAGTTTGAAAGGCTTCCTCTTTGCCTATTTATTCAGGCAAATGATGACCTTTCGAGCCCAGAAAAGAACTGTCACAAGTGAAAAGGTGTTTTTATTGATGCAAAGACCAGATTGTGGTCTAGCCCGCAGCACTGCATTTCTTCCCCTTTAATAATTATAGTTTATTACCTGTGTAAATAGTGCTGAAATGGTCCTTAGTACATCCAGCTCAGAGGCCAAAGCCATCGAAAAATGTCTTGAGTTATCGTAGTTTTCAGCTGAATGCAAGGTAACTGAACCTATTCAGGTTTAATGTTCTATCTTATGTTGGCTAGGCACGTCTTAGAAGGATTGATAGTCATTTTTTTATTGCTGTTGTTGTTGTTTTAATTTAGTACATCTAATAACTTCCATTCCTGAGACACTGAACGCACAAGACAGCCCCTTCCATCAAGAAGCTCATGATCTGTGCAACTAAATAGCAAAAAAAGGAAAGACTCCTTGATAAAGCAAGCACGCTTACAGTCAAGGAAAGTTAAAATGCCATATGTTTGTTCCAGTCTTCTAATCGTTGTCCCTATGTAAAATTATAGCTCCAGCACTTAATGTTTCCATTGCAGAAACTGACTCAGAAGATAACTCTGTATAACATTGGTGTTGAGGAATGGAATTCATGGCCATATGTTACAGAGGCATTTAATTTGGCATCTATTGTCTATAGGTGCTTTTCAACGCTATTCCCCATCGTGGAGTCCAAGGCATGTGATAATAAGCTATATTAAAATGTGGGTTTTGGTATTTAATATTCACCAGAGATAGAAGTGCAATTTAATTTATGCATGCTTACCGCTTTCTTTCCTCCAGGCTCTTTTCTCCTTTTCGTTAAAGAAACACGGAGCAAATACCAAATATATTCTGAGACAGCCAGAAGAGGCTCTATTTATCCATTTTTTTACACCCATGATGGCAAGATGTTCCTTTTGTGAATATTTTCAGCATAACAAATAGACAAAATAATTCTGTTAAAAAATAATCCGTGCAGTGAGGCAAATTTATACCCTCTACCCCCAGTGAATACCTTATTTTTATCCACAGTAGAATAGTGTGTGATTTCAAGGCAGACTATTAAAAGTTTCCTTTGGGGTGGAAAGTTCTGAGTTTGGGGTGGGTTTTTGTGGTGTAACACATGACCTGTTCTTTTTTTATGATTTTGTCACAGTTGGCTGAAAGTCAATTACTTTGAATTTGGGCAACTTATGTTTGTAACACATCTAGACAGGGTGAATTTTAAAAATGACTACAATATGCAGAGCGTCTCTAAACATGCTCACAGTTGAACTCGCTTTGGTATTTCAGATTTGCAGGAAATGAAGGGCAGAAATGATTATATATTTCCAACGCACATATCAGCCAATCTCTGAAAAATGTGAAGCACTTTCTATCTCTCAAATGATCTAGTAGTGTGTATGTCAATCCAAGAGGCACTTCACACAGTGGCTGGATGTATCTAAATATTATCTTGGACAAGGACAGGCATGTTGATGGGTGGCAAAGGGCATAATGTAGTACAAGGTTAGGAGATCTGGAAAGGATGGAGGCCCAGAGTCTTTTTAGGGACATGGGCAACGGAGGAAGGAGAAAAATCCAGTGAGGCACAGTGACTGACACAGTGCAATTTCCCACTAAAAACTGGCTAACGCAATGAATGAGACAATTGAACACCAGGTTAGTCCTCATTTGTGCCATTTGGATAATAGGTCCCTGAAAGGAACTGACTCTTCTGGCTCCAATTTTGTCAACAAAAACCTTTCAAACCTCCCCGTGCTGCTACTAAGCAAGGCTGTGGAGCTCAGCTGGATGCTGTGCTTTTATATGCAAATAAAATTTGCTTTTATTTTTAATGGATTTTGTGATTTGTGATTGATGTGACTTCCTCCAGCTGCTGGCATGAAGAGGTACGGTTACTTTGGTGTCGATTCAAAGGCTGGTAGATTGAAGGTGCTCTCTCTTCCTTCTGTTTTTAATCACTGCCCCCAACTTTTCAGGTCTTGAAGAATATGGCTGAAGGAATAACAGAAGAGATGCTTACTTGAAAGAGAGGTTTATTCTGACTGTGGCAACTGCCAAATTCACAGTGTCAGAATTTAAGTGTATTTTTCTTAATGAGTTTTTTTCTTAAATCTATGAATCTGCAGGTTGTATATGAACTGATCTCTCTCTCATCTACAGTTAGCTATTTAGTGTGATAAAATATGTTTATAATCTGCATTCAATAAGTCACCCATCACCAGCAAATGGCCACACTAGTTCCGGGCATGTATCTTTCACGTAGCCACAGCGGTCGGCTTAAGACCTACCGAAGGTGCTTCACCAATCTTTATTTACTCAAGACTCCCCCATTCTTTAAAGCTTTTTATTTTGTACTGGGGAATAGCCAATTAGCAAACAATGTTGTGATCATTTCACGTATACAGCAAAGGGACTCAGCCATATATATATATATACATATATATATGTATATATATATACATGCATATTCATTCTTCCTCCAAACTCCCTTCCCATCCAGGCTGCCACATAACACTGAGCACAGTTCCATGCACTGCATGGTAGATTCTTGTTAGTTATCCAGTTTAAACATAGGCGTGTGTACCTTTCCATTCCCAATTCCCTATTTATCCCTTCCCCATCCCCATGTGCCACAACCATAAGTTCCTTCTCTGAGTCTCTGTTTCTAAATAAGTTCATTTGTTTCATTTATTTTTACATTCCTCGTAAAGGGGATTTCATGTTGTAGTCTAGTTGATTTACAGTGTTGCATCGCTTTCACGTGTACAGCAGAGTGAATTAGTTACTCTTTTCCCACAGAGACCATTACAGAATGTTGAGTAGAGTTCCCTCTGCTATATAGTATGTCCTTGCTAGCAGGACTCCCCTCATTTTAAGCAGCCTCCTACTGCTGCCTACTTATTTGAATCCTACTTAAACTTCAAAGTCCAGCAAGTGCTGTCTAAATGGTGATCCAAAGAGCTACCATTTAGAGAGCATCTGTTATCTTAAGGCTTTCCTGGAGGCTCAGACATTAAAGAATTTGCCTGCCAATGCAGTAGACTGGGGTTCAATCCCTGGGTGAGGGAGATCCCCTCTAGAAGGAAAGGGCAACCCACTGCAGTATTCATCTGCCTGGAAAGTCCCAAGGACAGAGGAGCCTGGCAGGCCACAGTCCATGGGGTCGCAAAGAGTAGGACACGACTGAGTGCCTTAACACTTTTGCTCACTTTCACTTTTTAATGTTATCTGTATCTGTGCTAGGCCTTGCAGTCCCTGCAGGTAAGCTGGTGAGAGACAGTGACGAGTCCAGCTATGTTCTGCTGCTTATCAGTTGTGTCATCTGGGAGAGTTATTTACTTTCTCTGAGTCCCAATTTCATCTTCTGTAAAATAATCAAAGTACAACCCTTTAGAATTGCTCTGAGGGTTAAATCAAATGGCATCTGTAAGAGTTAGCTCAGTACCCATAGTCAGCACCAGGCACCTGATCACCACTCATCCTGAGAGAGGTCATAGAAGGTAGGAATCACCACTCTGGGAGCTAGTAAGTGGAGGAACTAGAAAATAGATACAAATTTATTGAGACATAAAATCCAGACTCTTCTTTATTTCCTGTATTTTCCCCTCATCTGAGTTCCTAAAATACTGATCTGTAGCATATTTGCTTTTATCCTAAACTACATTCTGGTGTCATTTATGTGCACACCCTACATCCCCCTCTGTACTGCCAGTCATGTAAGAATAGGCACTATTTCGTAATTTATACTCAATAAAATGGTCTCCAAAAATGAATTAATTTGTTGCTTAGTCAGCATGATTTGTTTGTGGGTATTTTTTTGCTTTCTTTTTTTGGTAATTGTGTGGTTGACTGACATATAGAAATAAATACATAATACCCCTACTTTATGGCTTCCCCCGGTGGCTCAGCTGGTAAAGAATCTGCCTGCCATTGCAGGAGATATTAGAGACACAAGTTCCATCCTTGGGTTGGCAAGATCCCCTGGAGAAGGAAATGGAAATCCACTCCAGTATTCTTGCCTGGAAAGTTCCGTGGACAGAGCAGCCTATGAAGGAAATGCAGAACAAATTTTGGTTCATCTTTGTGCTAGAAAGAGGAAGGCTGCTTCCTTGGTTACACTTCTTTTCTGAAAATTAATTAATTAATTTTGGCCGCACGGGCTCTTTCTTCATGGCTATGCTCGGGCTTTCTCTAGTTGCCGCGAGCAGGGGCTTACTCTTTAGATGGGATGCATTTCCGTGACTTCTCTGCTTGGGGAGTGCAGGTCTGGGTGCGTGGGGTTCGGTAGCTGCGGCTTCTGTGCTCAGTAGCTGTGGTCTGTGGGCTTAGATGCCCGTCAGCAGATGGAATCCTCCTGCATCAGGGATCGAACCCATATCCCCTGCATTGGCAATGGATTCTTAACCACTGGACCACCAGGAATGTCTAGTTATACTTCTTTCTAGAAGCATCTAGAAATTTCTGTCAGTGGATCTTAATTGAGAAATACATAATACCTCAGATCATGCTGTCCATAGGCATCTTCTTTCTTATTAAGAATATGCAACTTCCAGTCTTGATTTTATTTCAGTGTTAATAATTTAGCCAAATCACAGACTGATAAGTGGATAAGTGGAGGAAAGTGGCCCATTTTGAGAAAGGCTCCGGCCCTTTAATCACTCATGTTTTGAATTACAGTGAAGAAAGCCTGTGGTGGATACTATGGACAGAAATCACCTCCCTGCTACACCAGAGATTTGAGATTTTGACTCAGTCCTTACAAAGGGAGTTCATACCATCCCATCTTAAACTATTAGATTTAAAAGCATGAATGAACCTTTGAATTAAATGAAATAGAAACTAAAAGGATAGAATTATCCTTTAAAAAACCTGGAAACAAAGAGTAGATGAACTCAAAACATAAGACCAAAGTACAGGAATCCTAGACCATTTGGATTCATTACTTGGGTTATAATTTATATGCAGACAGTATGTTGTGTACGGTTTACTATTCAAAATGCAATCAAGTCATCTTTGTTTGATAGATTGGTATTTTGAGTTTTCATAACAAAAGCTTTTTTAGACACTGTTGCACAGCTCCCTTCCGACTTGGTATTTGAAACCAGAGAGTGGGATACCTTATAAATACAACACAGACATCTCTAGTGTGTTCCCTCGGACTTTCATGGATCATCTGTAATGAAAATCATCTCCCGGGCCAGGAGGGAATGCAGAAGAAATACTCTGGGCTTTGGAGTCCTATATTGTTTGCCTCCATCTACCAGATAGAGATTACCCTTCAAGCACTTCAAGGACTTCTTAACTTGTGGAAATGCATTTTTGGATCATTTTTCAAAGTGTCTCTGTGCAGAGATCGCTGCTCTGCACAGAAACTAGGAATAGGGAAACAAGAAAAATCCATTCAGAACACATGAAAGGGTCTTGTTTCTTGTGAAATGAATGCCCACAAGAGATATAGGGGGAACACCTGAATAAGGTTTTTATTCTTATTGTCACTGCTCAACTATGATAGGTTTCAAATGTTTCAACTGCTAAACTGAGAATAAGTTATACCCACCTAATGTATTGTTGTTGTTGGCCTGTCTGACTCCTTGTGACCCCATGGACTATAGCCTGCCAAGCTCCTCTGTCCGTGGGATTCTCCAGGCAGGAAATACTAGAATAGGTTGCCATTTCCTTCTCCTGGGGATCTTTCCAACTCAGGGATCGAACCTGGGTCTCCTGCTTTGCAGGCAGATTCATTACCATCTGAGCCACCAGGATAGCCTAATAGATAATTATAGGGAAATAAAACAATAAAGTGTCCACCGCCATCCTTGGCACACAGCAGACCTTCTATAATTTGCAGCTCCTCTGCTGTGCTATGGAAAATCCATCGCACTGGTCAATGGTTACTGCATCTGCACAACAGCAAATACTACATCAGAAAGTAATGATTCCAAACACATGACTAGTAGCCTTTAATGGATCAGCTTCATTTCACATCCCAGCAAAATGTTTATTGCAAATGAATGTGTCCTGACATAAGGAGGGGGTGTTTTCAGCCAAAATATTTAATTTGCAGCTGTCTCATGATTGACGCATTATCAGAGGGCCACGTGTAAATGATGGCTCTGGTGACAGGCTACCAAAGATACAGAATTTCATGTGGACTGTTAAATCTAAGAGTGCTATCCAGCTTTCTTATGCACATACCCTTGCTCATTTGATATCTATAATCTCTCAAATTGTTAGCTAGGGAAAGAAGCCCATTGTATCTTTTCTTAACACTGGTAGTTATATAGAGAGGACTGAAGAAAGGAACAATTATTGGTATTTGAATAAACTTATTGTAGTGAAATTTTTGACTTTGTAGGATGACACATTTGGTCTTTTGAGAGTTTGCTATTCAGTTCAGGCAACTCTGCTTAGTTTTTCTTTTTCTATTCTTTTCTCTCATCCTATATCTTTGGAACAACCTGAATACTAACTCAGCAGGGAAAACACTTTACAGAAATATAGCAAATTCGGTGGATATGTGCCCCAAAGAAATTTAGTTCAGTTCAGTCGCTCAGTTGTATCTGACTCTGCAACGCCATGGACTGCAGCACACCAGGCCTCCCTGTCCATCACCAACTCCCAGAGTTTACTCAAACTCATGTCCATTGAGTCCATGATGCCATCCAACCATCTCATCCTCTGTCATCCCTTTCTCCTCCCACCTTCAGTCTTTCCCAGCATCAGGGTTTTTTCCAAAGAGTTGGTTCTTCACATCCAGTGACCAAAATATTGGAGTTTCAGCTTCAATATCAGTCTTTCCAATGAATATTCAAGACTGATTTCCTTTAGGATGTACTGGTTGGATCTCCTTGCAGTCTAAGGGACTCTCAAGAGTCTTCTCCAACACCACAGTTCAAAATCATCAATTCTTCGGCACTCAGATTTCTTTATAGTCCAACTCTCACATCCATATATGACTACTAA
>SJYC01030986.1:0-10680 GCA_006408675.1 Madoqua kirkii
GAAAGTTGAGCACCAAGGAATTGATGCTTTTGAACTGTGGTGTTGGAGAAGACTCTTGAGAGTCCCTTGGACCACAAAGATATCAACCCAGTCAATTATAATGGAAATCAATCCTGAATATTCACTGGAAGGACTGATGCTGAAGCTCTGACACTTTAGCCAACTGATGTGAAGAACTGACTCACTGGAAAAGACCCTGATGCTGGGAAAGACTGACAGCAGGAGGAGAAGGGGACAACAGAGGATAAGATGGCTGGATGGCATCACCGACTCAATGGACATGAGTCTGAACAAGCTCTGGGAGATGGTGAAGGACAGGGAAGCCTGGGGCGCTGCAGTCTGTGAGGTCACAGAGTCAGACACGACTGAGCAACTAAACAGAACTGGAGCTACAAGAAGCTGTATGGGGATTCCCCCAGCCTGTTTCAGCCTCTTACTCCCTTTCTGGAGAGCCTGAACTATCATTTAGCATTCAAGGCTCAGGGTCTGGAAGTAGTTATCCCTTAAATCCTTCTCTGTCTAAACCATCCACAGCCCTGGCTCCTGGACCCTCACAGAGGAAATAAAAGTCCCCCCAAGGCCAAGAGAAGTATCACAGTACTTTCTAAAACCCATACCCCTACTCCCAAGCCACACCACAACTTCTGTCTGTGCTTTTTTGAACTCTACATTCTAAAACCTGTATTTAATCTTCCTAAGCAACCCAGAAAAAAAACAGTCCTAATTCAGTATGTGTATTAAGATTTTAGACACTTTCTAAAGGATGGACTTAAATGTCATACTCTTGACTTTGGAGGAAAATCTGAGGACAAAAGAGGGATTAGGAATTGTACGATGGGGGAAGATGGAGATTTTTTTAAAAATCAGGTTAAGGTTACAAGGATAAAAGTTAAATAAGAAAAGAAAGGCCTGGTTAACGCTGCTGTGGTTAAAGTTACAAATAAAGTCAAACACTTCATAGATCTCTAGTTTGTGAACCCAAGAGAGCTCTGGGGCGGCTCTCATGAGCTTGAACAACAAGTTAATTTTCAAGCAAGAATCAAAGGGGTTGAGCCCCAGGACAAATAGGTTGGAAGCCCAAGCATAAGCCTGGGATCAGAGAGTTAAAAGGAATGCAGACTGCCCCAAAACACACCAGCCGTTTGTTTTTTCTGCCACCTCTCCAACGGTCATGTCTGGAGTGTGGATAAACAGTTCTGGGGGAAAAAAATCTGTGAAGTACAGACTTTAAGAAAATAAAACACTAGAAGAATGTTTCTTAAAGAGCTATATGTGTGCCTGCATATATATAAAACATAGTGAAAGAGAAAAAAGAATAAATATATACATATAAATATATATGCAAGTACATGCATATGCCAAAATTAACCAAACTTCTGCATGTTTTCAGGTGTGAATAACAACGGCTGTAACCAGTCTTTAAGAAGTTGTAGGTATTTTTAATAACAAAACCAAAGTGTTGTTTTACAAAGATATTCCATAAATAGTGAAGGGTGTCTGAGCAACATTTCGGGTTTATTTAATAAGATTAAACTGTGTGCTTTTGGTTATTATTAATAGCATATTTTATTCTAGGTTGCTTAGAAATGCGTTTGGAAAGTCCCAGATAGAGGACTAAGAAAATGAGACGAGAAAGCTGCCTTTTATGGCTGCCCCACTGGGGGCGAGGAATTGTGCTCAGTACTGTTCCCATCCTGCCCTATTTCAACTACATGACCACCTTAAACAATAAACATGGCCACTCAGACTACACAGCCTGCAAGTGGCAGAGCCATTCTTGCCCCAGAATCTAAGGCTTTTTCCATCATTATTCCGCATTTCTTCCCAATGAAATACTCAAAGCCCGTAGCAGTCTTTCCAAGTACTGCTAGAGGCAGAGTAATGTACCATATTCCTGGGACAAGAAAACAGCACAGGCAGAAAAGGAAGGTAAAAAGGCAACTTTTCTGTGATATCTACTTTAGCAAAACTGAGACAAGAAACCTTTTGGTCCAAGAGGTAAAGCAAACAGATGAACAACTTACACATTGGTAGTTGATAAATATTTAATGTCACTTGGCACAGTGGTTCTTCAAAAATGTCTTTCAGCTCTGAAGGCCCTTCCGTAAATCCACATTTCAGCGGTGTGGCCAAGGCTCAGAAAAAATACATTTTTAATAAGGACTGTGCCAACATGAAAGGTTGAAAATGGAATATGAGACCCATAGGGGACCATACACTCTTAAGGGAAACAGGGTCCTAATGTGAAAAAGGAATCAAAAGAGGCCAGAAACATACACACACACACACACACACACACACACACACACACACACACACTCTAGAAAAATACATACATCTATATATATATTCTTGGAGAAGGAAATGGCAACCCACTCCAGTGTTCTTGCCTGGAGAATTCCATGGACAGAGGAGTCCATGGGGTCGCAAAGAGTCGAACATGACTGAGTGACTAACACACATACATATATATATATTTTCTAGGGAATGAGGCCCTGTTAGAACTCTATCAGAATAACTATCAGAATGGTTTTTTTTTCCTTCCCTCAGTGGATGATCTAGTCAGGTTAAGGGGCATCATATTCCAGACAAACGTGCTCAGGTCACGAGGCACTGCCTACTCTCCAGCCGCGGATGGCATCTCGCTGCTTAGCCTGTGCATGCAGAGTCCAGCATCGCAGACTCAGCACACATGGCCCTCAGGCTGAGGACTCTCTCCGCTCCTTCCTCAGTCTCTCTCATACAGTGCTGGCCCCTTGCTACTAGTCTCTCTCTCTCTCTCCTTTTTTTTTGGTCTTGTTTTGGTGCTTGAATCTGACGCTTTACCCAGCGGACAGGGAAGATTAGTGACAGCAGGAAACTGCTCCCACTCGTGGGCCGAAAGGACAAAAGGAGGAGGTGTGGTTGCTGGGGTCACTCAGCAGAAGACGGAGCCTGCCCTGTGGGTGCGAGAGCCACAGGGGATGTGGCCACTGCCAGGAATGCTGTCCAAGGCAGAGAGTGAAGGACAGCATATTCCAGCTTCCCTTTCTCCTATGCTCCCATCTCCCACTGGTGTCAAGCTGTCAGAGCGCAGGCGTCAGCCATCTGGAATGCAGAACAGAGCAGGCGAGGACAACAAACAGACCTGGGCCAAAGGCCAACACCATCGATGAGTTAAGGTATGTCACAGACCACTGATGAGTTAAGATATGTCAAAGAACAGCGTGTCGTGTGATAGTACAGTTTCTAAACATATGCACATACCATTTAAGCAAATATACACATACTGCACACCACAGAGATCGAGGCATTGTGAGACGGAAGAGAAAACAAGAAGAGTAGAAATATACACTGTCGGTTCTCATTATCCACCAAGGTTTAGGTTCTACGAAGTCTCCACAAACATGGCTCCATCATTCCTAGGGGAAATACAGTTAGGTTCCTGCAAGCCTCTGGTTCTGTTTTCACTGACTTATGAATACATAACCCTGTTTTTTGTGCTTCTGTTTAAAAGCACACCATTTAATATATGCTGTTGATTCATTAACAGTGAATGCAACAGCCAATAGCACTTAACTCACGTCTAAACAAAGTTTATCTAGCATAGTTTCTCTATAAGTCAGAGCAGTCTTCCTATACTTAGAAATACAGACAATACCAAGCCTGGGGGTAATTTAAACAGTAAAACACCAATGATAAGCCCAAAAATAAGAAAAATAGGGTACTTATAGATCACAAAAGGACACATACAGAATGACAACAGAAACCAGAAGGCAGAGTGTCACTCAGCACAGACTCTGCTGGGAATACACACACAACTCAGAAAATTTTTGCTGCTCCATGCTTATCTGGCAATGACCACTGAAGCACCACCAATATTAATTTGGGAGTTACAAATAAATTTTCTTGAGTAGGTGAATTTTAAAATACAGAATTTTCAAACAATTAGAACAAAGCATATATCAAGATATTTAAAGAAAAAGAAGTTATCCCTAGATGGTAGGAGATGAAATGTTTTTTATTTCATTATATATTTTTACTTCTTTTTATTTTCAACTGTTGCCTAGTATGCATTAAGCTTGTAATTAGTGGTGGAGGGCAGAGGAGAGAGATTCTAAATTTAAGAGTTCAAAAAGAAATAAAAGCTAGGAGCAAAAGTATTAAGAAGTAGAATCATTTAGTTGAGCAGGAGATGATGCTAGATATGGCCCAACAGCAGAATGGGTCATCCTCACAGCATGATGTGAAGGGTTGTGCCAAGGTGCCCCTCCAAATCTCTACCACTCCTTCAGCAAACACCCCAAGGGGTGAGGAGGATGGCTGCAAAGGCCAACCATGGGGCAGGCTGAGGGCAGGAGGGGCACATGAGCTGACTTCCTGAATGAATGGACAACATTCCCCAAACAACCTCGCTGGGCTTCACAGACTCACACCCTCCTCATACATCTTGAGCAAAATCTCCTTATGGCTCAAGTTGACTCATGAGAAAATGTGAGGCTCTTTCAAATCAATTCAACAAATATGATTTGAGCCCCAACTATGTGAACTATGTACAAATTTCTGTACAAGGTGCCAGAAGAATTAAGCATCATTTTGTGTGTTTGTTGCTCGGTTGGGTCCAACTTTTTGCGACCCCATGTACTATAGTCTGCCAGGCTCCCCTGTCCATGGGATTTCCCAGGCAAGAATACTGGAATGGGTTGCCATTTCCTTCTCCAGAGGATCTTCCACACCCAGGGATGGAATCTGGGTCTCCTGCATTGTAGACAGACTCTTTACCATCTGAGCTACCACTTTTGTGTTTTATCTGTTTGTAAATAATATTCTACCTAATTTGAGAATAATCAGAAGGTTTGGATCCCTAACTTCATCACCTTCATCACCTTCTACTGGTAAATGGCTTATATTTGTAAAGCACTTTCTATTGCTAACACCCTCCCTCTAAATGTCTGTGTTAGTGATTAGTGATACTTCTGCCACTGTATAGATACTTCTACTATGACATTTTACATCATCTAAATTTATTTATCAGTTCATTTTCCCTTTCAGTCTCTTAGCTAGCTTCTTGAGGAGAGGCACTGCCCAAGTAGGCTTAGTAAGCACTGCAGAGTTACTGCATTTAGCTTAAACCTCCAGAACACTGAAGTGGGAATTAGATATTAATTTTTACAAGGACTTCCCTGGCAGTCCAGTAGTTAAGACTCTGCACTTTCAACGCAGAGGACATGGGGTTTGATATCTTTTGGGGGAACTGATATCCTGAATGCTACATGATATAGCCAAAAAATTAAAACAAACAGAACATTCAGAATTACTGCCCATGTAGAGACAGTCTCATGGTAGCACACTAAGTTGACAAAAATACAGAAGAAAAAGAAAGCTAAAAAAAAAAAAAAACTTTCTACAGGTGAGGGAAGAGCATCAGAGAGGTGAAGTTATTTGTCCAAGAGCATGTTACAAAGTGCTGACTCTGAGCTTAGGCCCAGTGTTCCTTCCCCAGATCAGAGCCCCTGCATCTCCCAGTGTTAGTCACTCAGTTGTGTCCAGCTCTTTGTGACCCCATGGGCTGTAGCTCATGTCCTCTGTCTGTAGAATTCTCCAGGCAAGAATACTGGAGTAGGCACTCCCTTCTCCAGGGGATCTTCCTGACCTGGGAATCAAACTTGGGTCTCCTGCACTGCAGGCAGATTCTTTACCGTCTGAGCCAGCAGGGAAGCCCGGGGTGCATGTTATAAAAATGACATGAGTCCAGCCAAGTTCTAGAAGCACAACTGTGCACATATCCACTGAAACATGTCTTTTTTTAACCTATAAAGCAAGAGAGGGAGAAAAGTCTATACTCTGGTGCTGATTTCTATCTTTGTGTTCAAAAATATTTACCAGCAGTAAAGGACCCTTCTGCGATGAGAATGGAGATTCAAATAACAAGTGTCCATTGAGCTTATTTTAGATGCATAAACCTACTTTAATGATTAAAAAATAAAATAAAAAACTTAAATTTATGAGATTCTTAAGCTTCAAACTAGGGATAAAACTAAGTTGCAGAACTGGAAAAGCATTAGCCTAGCCAAAAAGCATAGTAATTTAGCTCACTGTTCATTCCTTATGCCATTAAAGAGCAACTTTTAATCTTTAATCCTCCTTCACTAAGCTGCTTTTACTGTCCCATCTGCTCCTCTTACTCATGCCGTCAGGATCTTATAATTAAATTCTAATTAAAGTTTAAGGCATGTAATAAAGAAAACACTTGCGGAATGCCTTTGATTCAAGAGGCCAAAATAACATTTCAGCAGTTTGAAAAATGAATTATATCCTTTTGCTTAACAAGCATCTTTAAAATGGAATTAAAATGGGAAATTCCAATCTTCCATGATTTCACCAGCCACACATTATGTAAATATGGTATCATCAAGGGTTACATTTAAGTCGGCTGAAAACATTATGAAGAGAACGCTGCTCAGCATGCACAATATGGATGTGAGCTCAAGTGGCAATGCAGGAGGCAGAGCTTTCATAAAAACCATGGTGGTACCTTGAAATATTAACACGTTGGCATCAGCATCTATCTAGCACAACTCCTGAATGCGGAGAAAAGAGGGTTCTCACCTTTCTCATCTAACGGCTCACCAGACTCGAGCAAGTCTGCTTTTCCAGCATCTGCCAGAGCCACCTCCACTTCCACCATGTTAGGGCAGACCTCCAACATCCCTTGAGGACATTGCTATACTTGTCCACCACCAGCCCAGGTCCTGTGTTCTAATTCACACTCCATTCCACAGGGCTGACCATGACCTTTCTTTAGCATCACTCTTCTCAGATTGTTCCACTCCGACTACAGGTTACGATTTAAGAACCGTGCATGCTAAGTCACTTCAGTCATGTTCAACTGTTTGTGACCCTATAGACTGCAGCCCACCAGGCTGCTCTGTCCATGGGATTCTCCAGGCGAGAATGCTGGAGTCGGTTCCCATGCCCTCCTCCGGGGAACCTTCCCAATCCAGGGATCGAACCTGCATCTCTTATGTCTCCTGCACTGGCAGGCCGGTTCTTTACCACTAGTACCACTTGGAAGGCCCTTAAGAACAAAAATCACTGTTAATTATGATTCTATATTTTATAACCTGGTGGCTCAGATGGTAAAGCGTCTGCCTACAATGTGGGAGACCTGGGTTTGATCCCTGGGTTGGGAAGATCTCATGGAGAAGGAAATGGCAACCCATTCTAGTACTCTTGCCTGAAAAATCCTATGGACAGAGAAGCCTGGTAGGCTACCGTCCATGGGGTCACAAAGAGTCGGACACGACTGAGTGACTTCACTCACTCACTCACACTCACATATCTTATACAATAACCATAATTATCAATATTCCAGTCATTACTCAAAATTCTCTACCCTATGACGCATGTCCTATTATTTCATCAGATGAAAAAAGGAGGGACAGAAAAATCAAGGTGCTGCCCAGGACCACAGGGACACACAGCAGTGGGGCCAGGGTTTAGAGCCATGAAGTCTGGCTCCATGGTCTGTGTCACAAAGCCCAAAGCCTGAGTAGAGTGCATGGGGATGTCTTGGTCTTCCTTCCAAATGCTCCTAACATGCGCCCTATGTTCTGGTAATGTCAACAAGCCCCACCTTTGCAGAAACATCAGGGTCTTTCATATCTATGGCTTTGCGCATGCTGTCTGTTTGCCAGGTGGCCCTGATAATCCCACCTGGTAAACTTTTGCTCATTCCTTTTCTATCTCATGAGGACTGTCCTGATTCCCTGGATAGAGCTTATCACTCGCCTCTTTGCGACTGCAGAATCCAGAAACTACAGGACCTCCATTACGGTGCTAACTGCACTGCAGTGTGATTGCACCTTGGTTTCATCTGAGTCCCTTAAAGGCAGGACACTCAGGAGGACTTTGATAGATGCATGACAAGTAAAGAAACTGAGAGTTCTCGAAATCTGTACACTGGCCATATACACAACATGGCCTAGTATTATGAGTATAGAGAAAAATGTTACTCTCTGGTTCAACTTATAGAGAGAAAGGAAAGAAAAACCATATTTTGCTTTATAAATCTAAGAACACTTATAAACTTCCCAAAGCATCCAGTTCAATGATCATGCACACCCTATTTTAGTTTTCTGACAATCAAAATCCATCAAGTTCCTTTCTTCCGTGACCCTACAATCCTTAAGATGAGCCTTATCCAGACCACAGCAAGGGGCAAACAGTAGGCTTAGGCTCTGCCCACCAGGTTATCTGAACTTGACTGAGCTACCCATGTCCTAGCTTGGAGTCCAAGGCCTCAACAGACCAGGCTCCCCACTGTCAGGCTTCCTAGATCCGCGGCTTTGTTACCACCTGAGATCTGAGCATCTCAGCTGTTACTTGATTTGTCCTCCAGGGTTCCACTGAGACTGGAGCCTTTTCCTTGACCTGATGAGCCCCGACAAACCTCGTTTCCTTTCAGTAAACAGTCCATCTTGCTGAGGATTTGAGTGCCCCTAGCCCACCCTAGTACTAGCTTAGTTCTGTTCCAGGCAGACTGGCCATTGTGAACCATACAGCTGCTACCATGTCTAAATGTCCAGTCCCTCTCACCTAGAAATTCCTAAGCTGTGTCTCCCACTCAGTGAATAAATAGCAGGCATGGTACTAGGTACTAGGTTCTATCTCAAATTCCTCAAAGCCTACTTTCAAAAAGATAAAATTATACTAATTATTCCATTCAACAAATCTTCAGTGAATACATACTCTGTAATAAGCAGGACTACAAAGCTAGGTGACATGTCCAATGTTACACAGATGATGAGTAGCAGAAGTGGGATATGAAAAGAGATCTTTTGCATTCCCATGATATATTCCAGTGTTTGGTCTTCTGTCTTTGTTCTTGAAAAGATGAAGATGTACTGAAGACAGACATGCACTCAAGAAACTGAAGAATATCACCCTTAACCATGGAATACATAAGCACAGATGACTGGCACAACCCTTCACAAGAACCAAGTTCATATTTCCATGCCCTGCCCACTCCATAGCACCCACTTTTCTCTGAACATGCAATGAGTTTTCACGCCTTCATTCATGTTCAAGCCTTTGGCCATAATGTCCTATCTCCCCCTGAGGACTGTATTCACCCCTGCAGCTCATTCATTCACCATTCTGTATTTATTAAATACCTGTTAGGTACCAGTTCCTGTAGAAAATGATGGAGATATAAGACTTAGGACCCATCTTTAGAGAGCTTATGGTCCAGTGGGAGGTGAGGATCATAAACACACAAGCACACCAAAGAGTGTGTCTTTTCCATGGCAAGGGAAACACAGGCTGCCCTGGTAGCTCAAAGGAAAGTCCTAGAACCCAGTCTTGGTGCCTCCTCCCTGAGACACTGTTCTCCCCATTCTGCCTCCAATCCCACCATAATTCATTGTTCCTCACATTTCTTACTGCACTATACACTTTGCAGTTACATTTCTCACAGTGAATCATAATGTATAATGTGATCATTTATCTTCATTTCTAGAATTGAGGGAACTGATTTTTTTAATTGACAAATATTTATTGAGTGTCTTGCAGGACTGTCGTGGTTAAGAGTCTTGAGTTTTATTGTTTAAATTCTGGCAAGTAATTACACGCATGTGACCTTGGGAAGGTTTTTTAACATCTCAGTCCCACAACATTTTCCACATCTCTAAAGTGGGGAAAAAATCAGGAATATACCGAAGTTTAGCATGACGACAGTATTTATCCCAAGTCATTGTGAGTTTCATCTTTGGCCTCAGTCTTCACCTTGCTTGTTTCAACACCAAGTCTAGCATCATTTAACATATGTGTGACCAATGATAATGACCACAGTGAGGATCTCCACTACCTCTATACAGTGTAAACATGCCAGTAACACAAGATAGCTTTGGGATTTAATGTTACTATCATAATATCACTTCTAAATATGGTAAGCAATTTAGATCAAACTTGGAGTTTAAAAAAAAAATCTCTTTATGGGCATTATATGTTGAAGATGTACCAGTTAGTTTAAATATAAATGTACAGGTATAATTACAAAAGAAAAATGCTATTAATGATGATTTGTAAAACTGCTAATATTATATACCAAATCAACAATTAAGAAATATAATTTACATTGATAGATTGATAGTTATATGTCAAGAGAGATAGCATTAGAAACTTGAGTTGACAGGGAACACTGCCATATAAAGTTAAATCATATAAAGCAAGATATTATTAACAAGAATGTAATTCTAATCTTTATGGTGCTATTTGGTCCTAACATTCATAACGTAAAACAGTAATAAAGAACTACATATAAGGTTTGATTCCATTTATGTCAAAAGCCTTTTAAGAGGTACTTCTACTTAGGAATGCTTCATATCTTATAAAAATTAATTAAAAGCAGAATATCAACCTCAGGATCTCCATATTTTATAAGGAAGAAAAATTTCAAAATTATGTACAAGAATATATTTTGCTCCTACTAACTCATCTTCAAAATTACAAACTTTAAGTGGTAAGAGGACAATTTCTTGAAAGTGTGTCTCTGGAGAGGGGTCCTGATATTCAGGTGAGAAGCTATGTCTGGCATGGGTGCTTATGACATAATTCATAATAAAGGAATTATCATTGTCCTCCAAGGTAGGTGGTTAGGGTGAAACCATATTGTAGGGGGTTAAGTAAAGATGTGTATAA
>SJYC01030987.1:0-47628 GCA_006408675.1 Madoqua kirkii
AGACATGCACTCAAGAAACTGAAGAATATCACCCTTAACCATGGAATACATAAGCACAGATGACTGGCACAACCCTTCACAAGAACCAAGTTCATATTTCCATGCCCTGCCCACTCCATAGCACCCACTTTTCTCTGAACATGCAATGAGTTTTCACGCCTTCATTCATGTTCAAGCCTTTGGCCATAATGTCCTATCTCCCCCTGAGGACTGTATTCACCCCTGCAGCTCATTCATTCACCATTCTGTATTTATTAAATACCTGTTAGGTACCAGTTCCTGTAGAAAATGATGGAGATATAAGACTTAGGACCCATCTTTAGAGAGCTTATGGTCCAGTGGGAGGTGAGGATGCATAAACACACAAGCACACCAAAGAGTGTATCTTTTCCATGGCAAGGGAAACACAGGCTGCCCTGGTAGCTCAAAGGAAAGTCCTAGAACCCAGTCTTGGTGCCTCCTCCCTGAGACACTGTTCTCCCCATTCTGCCTCCAATCCCACCATAATTCATTGTTCCTCACATTTCTTACTGCACTATACACTTTGCAGTTACATTTCTCACAGTGAATCATAATGTATAATGTGATCATTTATCTTCATTTCTAGAATTGAGGGAACTGATTTTTTTAATTGACAAATATTTATTGAGTGTCTTGCAGGACTGTCGTGGTTAAGAGTCTTGAGTTTTATTGTTTAAATTCTGGCAAGTAATTACACGCATGTGACCTTGGGAAGGTTTTTTAACATCTCAGTCCCACAACATTTTCCACATCTCTAAAGTGGGGAAAAAATCAGGAATATACCGAAGTTTAGCATGACGACAGTATTTATCCCAAGTCATTGTGAGTTTCATCTTTGGCCTCAGTCTTCACCTTGCTTGTTTCAACACCAAGTCTAGCATCATTTAACATATGTGTGACCAATGATAATGACCACAGTGAGGATCTCCACTACCTCTATACAGTGTAAACATGCCAGTAACACAAGATAGCTTTGGGATTTAATGTTACTATCATAATATCACTTCTAAATATGGTAAGCAATTTAGATCAAACTTGGAGTTTAAAAAAAAAATCTCTTTATGGGCATTATATGTTGAAGATGTACCAGTTAGTTTAAATATAAATGTACAGGTATAATTACAAAAGAAAAATGCTATTAATGATGATTTGTAAAACTGCTAATATTATATACCAAATCAACAATTAAGAAATATAATTTACATTGATAGATTGATAGTTATATGTCAAGAGAGATAGCATTAGAAACTTGAGTTGACAGGGAACACTGCCATATAAAGTTAAATCATATAAAGCAAGATATTATTAACAAGAATGTAATTCTAATCTTTATGGTGCTATTTGGTCCTAACATTCATAACGTAAAACAGTAATAAAGAACTACATATAAGGTTTGATTCCATTTATGTCAAAAGCCTTTTAAGAGGTACTTCTACTTAGGAATGCTTCATATCTTATAAAAATTAATTAAAAGCAGAATATCAACCTCAGGATCTCCATATTTTATAAGGAAGAAAAATTTCAAAATTATGTACAAGAATATATTTTGCTCCTACTAACTCATCTTCAAAATTACAAACTTTAAGTGGTAAGAGGACAATTTCTTGAAAGTGTGTCTCTGGAGAGGGGTCCTGATATTCAGGTGAGAAGCTATGTCTGGCATGGGTGCTTATGACATAATTCATAATAAAGGAATTATCATTGTCCTCCAAGGTAGGTGGTTAGGGTGAAACCATATTGTAGGGGGTTAAGTAATGAATGGGTAATTGAATAAAAGAAGGAAGTGGGTGTGAATGCTTCATATAAAGGTTCTGATGCCAGAAGGAAAGGGAGAAATAGGGCAGTAGTTTGCAGTCCAATTTTACAAAGTGTTTTGACTTACTAAGACAGGCGACATAAGCTAAAACATCATGGAATACATTACATTTTTACATACCAGTCTGAAGGATTACTGTTGCTTCTGAATGCAAAATATGTATGCATAATGCTGACTCGACCCAACCCATCCAAACTTACTCAGTTCCCAAATGGCTTGGCTTCAACTGAGCCAGTTTTCTTAACAACTTCCAGAATAAACAGAAAAGCAAAATGTCGAGGCCAAGATGTTTTCATATTCAAGTCCACAATCCTGAACATTTGTGAGTTTCCTTACATAGCACCCGGATTTAGTATCCATCCATCTACTTCTACTGGATGCAAGTACACATATACACCAACACCCAGACACCAAATACAGCCCCAAATCATACAGGAGATTCTGAGGTTCTCAGAAATGCAAGAATCCATCCTTAAGAACTTTGTTTTAATCCCTACAGATGTATACCTCATATGAGGAATAGAAAAAAGAAAAATTCTGTTGCATGGGAGCTGTAATCAAAGGTGATGATACCATCACTGTGCATCATGTCAAGAGTGCCCAGTAGTTACCAAGCACTTTATGTACAATATCTAATCCCGATGAAGGGCTATTGTTATTCCTATTAGAAACAATAAAACCATGGCTTGGGGAAACCTAACTAAGAAGTTAACTGAAAATAGAACTCAGCTTTGCTACTAACCTAGCTCTGCTACTTTGGGTAAGTTTCTTAGTATCTCTAAAACCTGACTAGAAATAATGTAAGGTACCTAATATTATGCTTGGCATCATAAGTTATATTCAATAAATGGCAGCTATGTTGATCGTTATCAGTACTGCCTGGGACTATATGCCTTGTGAGTGACAGAGTGGGCATTTAAATTCACATTTGACTGATTCTAAAGCCAACACAAACAACAGTTCTTAATGATAATTTATCACGTGCCAGCACTGCTTGCTTGCTACATTGCTTGAGTCATGTCCAACTCTGTGTGACCCTATGGATAGTAGTCCGCCAGGCCCCTCTGTCCACGAGACTTTCCGGCAAGAATACTGGAGTGGGTTGCCATTTCCTTCTCCAAGGGATCTTTCTGACCCAGGGATCGAACCTGCGTTTCTTATGGCTTCTGCACTGGCAGGTGGGTTCTTTACCACTAGCACCACCCAAAGTGCCAGCATTACCATGTAAAATTTTAACTATATTAACACAATCAAAGGTCTCAACAACCCTATGAAGAAGTTACTATTATTATCCCCACAATATAAAGAAATTGAGATTTTTTAAAAGTGCCTCACAGCTACTGGAAGTTTGACAGGCTTCTTCAGTCCTGATTTTAGATACTTCCAATAATATATTATTCCCAACACCACACTCATTTATCCTTCATGATGATGTAGCTGCATTTTGAAACCACAAACAATATCTCAGATATATTTTGGAAACATAGGGCATACAAAAAGGGATTCTGCTTGAATTTAAGAAGACAGAAACTATACAAACATAAAGTAATATTATTACTATTTTCCAGATATAAACAAGCTGCACTAGGAATTTTATTGCCCTAATTAGCTAACAAGGTTCTAGTTGAATCGAGTCAGACTTCTCTTTGATTTTCCTTTCTCATTCTGCAAAATTTCAAGATCTCTGGACTGCCTGAAACATACCAAAGAATGGTCCCAGAAGCCACATGTGAACAGACCTTTGGGCCCAAAAGACCCCAAATGGACGTAAGTGAAAAGGTCACCATATTCTATTTTCCCATGGCAAATGGCCTTTGAACACTGCCCCCCCCCTTTTTCAATATACTTTCACAGTCAAGTGATCATGATCAACAAGAATGAGATAAAATTGACTGCAGCTGGAGAAAAATGCTGACATGAGTGGCTAAAAACACCATGTGTAGCTTGTAATAAAAGGGTACAGGGCCATAATGTAAGTTGAGGCCCCACAGAATCGACCCGTCTAAAGTCACATCTCATTAAGACTAGAAGCAGCAGCTGGTTTCTCCCAAAACAAGTCCTGGATGATCAAAATTAGAAGGGTCTCTGTCCTTTAGATGTGCTCTTGAAAATATACGTCCTTGATCTGCATGGATTTCTTTATGGATTTGTTGACAGAGTGCATGTCGTTGTACACGCACTCTGGTCAGACCTGAGTGCATGTTGTTCTAAAGGTCAAAGAACTGGCAAAAGTGGATGTGACTGTTGTCAAACAAGAATGCGCTCTCTTTGAAGCTGGAGGCTTAGATGAGCTGATTCTGGAATGCTCTCTTGAAAGGTGAGGGTGAAAAGTAAAAATGCTGCCCTGTGTAAGCTGAAATGTCTTTAAGTAATACAGAGTACACTACCCTGGCATCCTGGCATGACCCACTGTTAAAATCTGGGTGAAAAAGAACAATCCCTGAAGGTGGACATTAGCAAACAGCCATCGTGAACACTCCACTCTCTACATCTTGCAAAGGCCCATGAAAAAACCTCCCTCAAGGTCCTTCTGCTTCCTAATCAGCTCAGTATTTGCCTCACCCTCTATTTATGTGTGCTCACCTACTAATAGGCTTCCCAGGTGGCACAATGGTAACAAATATGCCTGCCCAGTGTCTGGGTCAGGAAGACCCCCTGGAGAAGGAAAAGGCAACCCACACCTGGAAAATCCCATGGACAGAAAAGCCTGGAGGGCTACAGTCCATGGGATCACAAAGAGTCAGACACTACTTAGTGACCAAACAACAACCACCACCTACTAGTTATTCCCCCTCGTTTGTATTTTGCTCTGCAGATGCCTTCTGGCCAAACTTGCTATCGTGCCAAACACTTGAGTTGCTGCTGTGGTTGCTGTCACTCAGGAAATTTCACTCTATTGCCATCTGAAACTTCTCTGATTTTCAGTTCGGTAAATCAGACTCCTGTTCCACCTCATAAATCAGAAACACAGCCCTGTGTCGCTTGTCTTTGTGGCCCCGGTAGCTGTGGAATGGATATCAGCAGATTTAAGTGAAGTTCTTGCAGACTCAAATATCACAGAAATGTGGTGATTTGTCTTTATTAATAGAAGGTCAAATACCATGTACCTCTGACAGTTGAATCAATATTTTTACAGCCTTAGGTCTACCATCTGAAACTTCTCTGATTTTCAGTTCGGTAAATCAGACTCCTGTTCCACCTCATAAATCAGAAACACAGCCCTGTGTCGCTTGTCTTTGTGGCCCCGGTAGCTGTGGAATGGATATCAGCAGATTTAAGTGAAGTTCTTGCAGACTCAAATATCACAGAAATGTGGTGATTTGTCTTTATTAATAGAAGGTCAAATACCATGTACCTCTGACAGTTGAATCAATATTTTTACAGTCCTTAGGTCTTGACTTGCACCAATGCCTTCTTTAACACACACACACACACACACACACACACACACACACAGCAACCCCACCCCTCCTTGCGCCCCCGCCACCCTTAAAACTAAATCTTGACATTGTTAAACCACTTTTTGAAAACTAGGAGATTTAAGACATAAAGCATCTCACCTGGGGCATGGTTTTCTCTGGATCTGAACATCCCAGAACTCCATTCCTGGGAATATCAGCCACTGTGTGGAGTCCTTGACACCCTGTAAAACTTACAAATATTTTCTTAGCAAATGCTCTGGTAAAGATGCTAGTGACTAGCTCTAGCTCTTACCACTTCTTTCAATACAGTATTTTGTTTTCCAATTGGCAGATTTTAACTCAGACAACTAAATTTATTAGCAACAACAACTATTACAGGTTAAATGTTATAATATGAGTATTTAAAATCCTCATATAATCATTATTAAGTAGGTAATATTACCCAATTTTACAGATGAAGAAACTGCTGCTCAGCAAGGTTACTTCCCTAAAATCTTATATGCAAAGAGGCTGAACCAGGATTCCAAGTCCAATTTGAAGTCCAGTATTCTTTTTTGCAAGGAGATCCAACCAGTCCATTCTGAAGGAGATCAACCCTGGGATTTCTTTGGAAGGAATGATGCTAAAGCTGAAACTCCAGTACTTTGGCCACCTCATCCAGAGTTGACTCATTGGAAAAGACTCTGATGCTGGGAGGGATTGGGAGCAGGAGGAGAAGGGGATGACAGAGGATGAGATGGCTGGATGGCATCACGGACTCAATGGACGTGAGTCTGAGTGAATTCTGAGAAATGGTAATAAACAGGGGGGCCTGGCGTGCTGCCATTCATGGGGTCGTAAAGAGTCGGACAAGACTGAGGGACTGAACTGATTCTTTTTTGCTACTGTGTATAAATCAAGAGTCCATAGGGCTGAAGCTCCCTCTGAGAAGTGTGATGGCAAGAATATCTGGTTCCCCCAGCCACTGATTCTGTGACCTCCCCTTTTCTATTATCCCTGCATCTCTGACAACTTCTTTACCCTCCAGTCAGGGGAGGAGGAGGGTCTTGTATTCTTTCAGCTCCCAGATTCTGAAATCTGTCAGTACTGAAAAAAGAAAAGCCTCAAGCTATAGACACATCCCAAATCTCAAAGCCTCTCAGGAACCTCAGCAAAAATATTCACAGAGTCTAGTAGTGAGTCTCCCACATAAATGTCACAAAACTCAGGGGTATATAGTGGTGAGACACTCAAAAAGTATGTTTTAAGAAAAGTCAAATGTACCATGGGGAAAAAAAAAAAGTCAAAGTATCATGAAAAAGATAACAAGTGCTCACAAGCAAGTGGAGAAAAGGGAACCCACAGCATGAAGGTTTCTTGATAAAATTAAAAATAGAACTAAAATATGACCTAGCAATTTCACTTCTGAATTTAGATCCAAAGGAAATAAAAACAGGATCTAAAACATCTGTCCTCTCTCCAAAGTTTACTGCAGCATTACTTACAATGTAGAAATGATCTAAGAATGGATAGAAGAATAAATATGTGGTATATATATACATATATATGTATATATACAATGAAATATTATTCAGCCAGGAAAAAATAAGGAAATTCTGGAAATTCTGTTACTTAACAACATCATGGGTGAACCTTGAGGGAACTATGCTAAGTGAGATAGAAAAAGACAAATACTCTATGATATCACTTATGTGTGGGACCTGGAAAAGCGAAGTTCTTAGGAGAATGGTGGTTGCCAGAGGCTAAAGGTAGGAAAAATGGAGAGATGTTGGTGAAACGATATAAACTTCCAGTTATAAGATGAATAAGTTTGGGGGCTTTAATATACAACACAATGATTATAGTCGATTATACTTTATTATATACTAGAAAGTTGTTAAGAGAGTAGATCTTAAATACTACCATGGTAATCATTTTGCAATATGTAGTTGTATCAAATCAACACAAGGCACACCTGTGTGCATGAGTGCTCAGTTGTGTCCAACTCTTTGGGACCCCATGGACTGTAGCCCACCAGGCTCCTCTGTCCATAAGATTTCCCAGGCAAGAATACTAAAGTGGGTTGCCATTCCCTTCTTCAGGGGATCTTTCTGACCCAGGAATTGAACTCATGTCTCCTGCATTGGCAGGTGTATTCTTTACCACTGAGCCATCTGGGAAATCCTTATAATCATTTTTCAATATGTAATTGCATTAAATCAACACAATGTACACCTTAAAATTATGTAATGTCATACGTCAATTATCGGAGAAGGCAATGGCACCCCACTCCAGTACTCTTGCCTGGAAAATCACGTGGACGGAGGAGCCTGGTAGGCTACAGTCCATGGGATCTTGAAGAGTCAAACATGACTGAGTGACTTCACTTTCACTTTTCACTTTCATGCATTGGAGAAGGAAATGGCAACCCACTCCAGTGTTCTTGCCAGGAGAATCCCAGGGACGAGCGAGCCTGGTGGGCTGCCACCTGTGGGGTTTCAGAGAGTCAGACACAACTGAAGTGACTTAGCAGCAGCAGCAGCATGTGTCAATTACATCTCAATAAACTAGGAACAAAATTTAAATGTTCTTATTTTCTACCCAGAAAAGTAAAGGAGAAGTGAAAAGAGAAAGGGAAAGAAAATTCCAGAGAAAATGATTTAGTCTTGGACCATAGTTCTCATCAGAAGCTTCTGTAGGATAAAAACAGATGAATGGGATAAAAACAGATGAATGGGTCCTGCTCCCTGAGTTTCTAATTCAGTAGGTAGGGTGAAACCAGAGAATCTGCACTTTCAATGTGTGTCCAGATGATGTTCATACTGCTGGTCTGGGGATCTTGCTTTGAGAACCACTGGTTTAGAGTAAATAATCACCTAACAAATGAACACTTCCAGAAAAACAGGTATCTAAGAGATTCCCTTAATAATCAGGTAACAAACAAGTGCTGAGCTAGTTAATACTAAGCAGAGACAGTACACCATTGTGGTAAAAAGTCTGCATTCTGGGGCCAGACTTCTTGTTGCTGTTTTCAGACTGCCTAGGTTCAAATCCCAGCTCTGCTGCTCACCAACTGTGTGATTTCACACAAGGTCCTTGGCCTCTTTGAAACTCAGGTTTTCTTACCTGTAAAATATTCATGCTAAGTATAGTATATATAAAACACATGCATATTGGGAGGACTGATGGGGCTTGTATGTCTAAAGTACTCACAAAAGTGCCTACACATGTTGAGCACTATTCTTAGTATTTGTTTTACTTTGTTAGTTGCTTAGTGGTGTCTGACTGTTTGTGACCCTGTGGATTGTAGCGTGCCAGGCTCCTCTGCCCATACAATTTCTAGGCAAGAATATTGGAGCGGGTCACCATTTCCTTCTCCAGGGGATTTTCCTGACCCAGGGACTGAACCCACGGCTCCTGTGTCTCCTGCATTTCAGGCAGATACTTAACCTGCTGAATCATTGGGGAAGCCCTGTTGTCAGCATAAACTACTTCTAATATTATTATTATAGCTTTCTTCTACTAGGAGAGGTAATAGTTTTTCTAGAACTATTAGAACTATTACCCTGTGTCAATGCCAGTGGTAGATCTTGGGGATAGAGCTGTAGACCAAACATGCAATGTTCTGTACCAAGTTACAGTCTAGAGCAAAGAAGACACTATTTAAGCAGTTGTTTACAAGGCACATCCTTACATCAGAGGGCTGAAAGCAGGGAAACAAAGAAGAAACTCTACAAAGTCATTTCAAATTGGAGGTCAATCAGACATTAAGACCATTTCTTTAAGTGGAATAAAAACTAGCAGGAAAACATGATTCTGTGTAATTATACCATACAGCTCTTCTGAAACAAACTGTTGTGGCTTTTAAAATATAATGAAATATGAAGAAAAATTCTTTTCAGCAAATCTCCCCCAAATTTCTTTGCACTTAGTAAGTGTCACGTTCTTGGCAAACCACTTCAACAAAGGCCAGGTCTTAGGGCCAGAGAGAAGTGGCCAGTTCACGACAGACCAAGCAGGACGTGGAGCCAGCGCCGCATGAGAGCCGCTGATATTCCATTCTTTCTCCCCTGCTAGAAAGATGGGCCACAGCAAGGGCCACACAAACCTGGGTTCAGAGCCAGCCTCTGCTCCTCAGTGACTGTGTGATCTTGAACATGTTCCTTGACCTCAGTCTTGGTTACCTCATCTGTAAAAATGACACCCTAATGATACAGAATGAAAAGCTCTTTACCATCAATCCCCTCAAATTCCTCTGCAGCTAATATGTATTGTGCATACTGGAAAGGTGGATAAACTGTGGTTTCTTTATACAAAGGGTTCCTAAGTTACTAGGAAAAAGAAAAAAAAACCACTTGTGGAGAAATAATTACAGTATGGTGAGGGAAGTGCTAGAAAACTAGAGTAACAAGGAAGAGGGAGTGGCTAGCTGCCCCAGGGAATCTGAAGGGCTTCGCAAACAACAAGATGTTTAAGGTGGGTCCCGAAGGATGAGCAACAGCTCAGCAGGGAGAAGAGCAGGCAGGTGATATTCTGGAGGACCAGTCTGCGTAGAGGTGAGAAGACACACAGGGCTTAGGGATCGATGAGACATCTAACGGGGCTGGAATGCTGGTGTGTGATCAAGAGTGGCAGGAGATGAAGACAGCTCATGTCTTGGTTCTGTGAAAATATCACCAGTTTTTCACATAATGAGATTTATTTGAAGCCATTTGGATGACTGTCAAAGATGATAAGGAAATCAGTGCATTAAGGGATAGTCTGCGGGCTTTTCACTGTAAGTCTGAATTATCCTGGCACTCTTCCGCTCAGAAGGTCAGTGTACTAACGGTAAACTCGGGCATTCAGCTCCATCTCCGTGGGTCTCATATACCAGTAACAGCAACCACTGCACTGGGGGCTGCTGACATCTACTGACTTCTAAGCATGCTGCCCTACAAGCTCCACATACGTGAACTCTTACAATCCCCATAGCAAGCCCGCAAGGTACAAAGAGCTAAATGAAGGGCAGAAAAGGTAAGAAGCTTGCTCCAGGCCACAGGATGAGTCCCAGGGCTGGCGCAGGACCCCAGAGCCCAGATTCAACAGCTACCTTGAGTTCCATTCCTCCCTCCACGAAGAATGCTCTCACACCACTTCCCTGGGCAAATCCACATCTTGAAGGGTCTGAAGCTTTTACATGGGGGAGGGGGCGCTCTTAAAGAAAGGAATGCAAAACTATGACTATAAAATCAGGTGCAATATTGAATATTTACAACAAGAAAAAATTAAATAACTGGAGCCTCAAGGACTTAGGTTCCCTTTTCCTTAGATCAGAAATGCCTACATAGAAATGCTTCCTGATTGTAACCCCTCCCCACTTGGAACATTCTACAACTCCCAACAACTACCTTAACTCTTGGGGCCCATGTGAGTAAGGGTCCCTGAAGTTTAAGCTCTTTTGTGTTCATTTCACGGTGGAGGTAAAGCTCATCTCTACTACCACTTAAAAGTCCTTTGTGTGTGCCTACTAAGTTCCTTCAGTCATGTCCCACTCTGTGCGACCCTATGGAATATAGCTTGCCAGTCTCCTCTGTCCAGTGGGATTCTCCAGGCAAGAAATCTGGAGTGGGCTGCCATGTCCTCCTCCCTCCTGGGATATTCCCAACTCACGGATCAAACTCACATCTTTTGTATCTCCTGCATTGGCAAGCAGCTCGTTTACCACAAGCACCACCAAAATTTTCCAAACCCTTTGACAAAGGCCAGATCTGAGGGCCAGAGGGAGATGGCCAGCTCACTACAGACCACCCAAGAGGTGGAGACAAATGAGCATGAGAAGCAATAAAGTTTCCATCCTTTCTCCCCTGCTAGAAAGGTTGGACACAGCAAAAGGCTCCCATTTGAAGCCATGCAAACCTAGGCTCAGACCCAGCCTCTGCTCCTCAGTGGCTGTGTGACCTTGAATATGTTCCTTGATCTCTTAAGTTTCTTAATTCACAGTTTCCTCATCTGTAAAAATGAGACACTGGAAGAATCAGATAACTTGCAAACTTCCCAGCAATGCCATCTCCCTTCCTCTAGGTGGCCTTTCCTGAGCTTTCTCCTCCTTTTTGACCCTTACCCCACCCCAGGTTTGGGGGTGGGCAGACTGGTCCCTTCTGTGTACTCCCAGCATACTCTGTAGAGCCTACACTACAGCATATCACTCTCTAAGTAACTCAGCAAGTACTCTCTGGATACAAAGATGAACACGGACAAGCTATTGTCTTCCAGAAGTTCACTTCTAGTTCCAGAAGTTCAGGTCAGGGAGCCATTCTCCCTGGAGGCTGGGGCCATGTCTCATTCCACTGGAGACCCTCGGACATAAGGCAGATTGTACCCAAATGAAAACAAGTGAGACCACCTTCCACCATGCCAACTCTCACTTAGTGCCTTTGCTAGCAGCCTTACTTGCCTGGCCCCCTCCCCCGCCCCCTCAGCTCCGCTCTCACCAGGCCCCAGTGATGCTGGTCTGCACATCGCCCCCATGGCAGGATCAATGGAGTTTGCTTTACAGGGCACTGGGTCCATTGTTGGCTCTCACCTCAAGAACAAAGAAGAATACTGGCCCTTCCAAGGCAAAACAAAGGCTGACTTCTCCCCCATGGATCCCTTTTCCTTTATGGGCAGCAGTATGCAGACCCTGGGTCCTCCACTGAACTACATTTAAAATAGCTTTTGTGAAGGGCAGACACAGCAGCCATTTTCATGTATGTGCGTGCCTGCAGCAATGAACTGATTGTAATATGAACAATGTGCACTTCTTCCCACTTCTGACAGAATAGATGACATTGTGTCGTGGGCCCAGGAGGGGTTGGGGGTGCCCAACGAAGAAACCAAGCCTTCAGGTTTATGACATGAAATTCTGATAAAAAGCATTCTGAAGCCTCTTTCCCATCATCAAGAAACCACACTGGGCAAGATCAGAGCTTAACAGCCAACAACAACAAAAAAAAAGACACATTCAATCCCTGAGATCATTTTCCTGAAATAGAAAACTACATATGTTTCTCAAATTTCACATCAAGCCACTGCAGAGGCCAGACTGCCGGGCTGAATTGGGCCAAAGTAAGTAAGGGAGAGAGAGAGAAAGAGAAAGGGAGAGGAGAAGGGAGGAGCGGAGGGGGGAGGGGTTGGAAAAGGGAGTAAACAGAAGAAAATGAGCCCATTCTTCCACATCACCACATTTCTCTAGCACAATCTAAACTTACAAACACCCCCAGTTTCACAGAACTTGTAGTTAGGGTTGCTTATCGGGCAGTCTTTACTTTGTCAAATTAAGACACATTGCCTTGGATTAGCAAGACTCCTTAAATTCGAAATGACTTCATGGTTGGCTCAGAGTTCAGTGTCTCTAGGGCCAGCCGCCAGGAACATATCCACTGTGGGCCTCCCTCCCCTCTCCATACTGACCTGCCTGACTTTTCCATGGAGACAGCAGAGCAAAATCCCAAGCAGACAGGCTGTCAGTGTTAATTAAAAGTCCAAACACCTCTTTAGAAACTATCTCCAGCTCAATATTTATACAGAATATAAGACTCCTAACAGGCAGGGCTGGAGAAGGGAGCAGGAGGTTGAGGGCGGAAATAGGTTTGAATGGCATTTGGAACCCATTAATTTTTAAAAGACACGCTGCCACTCTACATAGACCCAGAGAGGTTCAAAATTTAACGAAACCAGGAAGATGAATGAGCCGAAGATTGTTTAGAAAGACTAGGGACAGCGCTCAGCTTTTGAAAAGAATAATATCTGGGCAATAATGAGAGCTGACGCTTTTTTTTGGTGAACACAGTTTCTGGTACATTTTCACAATACAGGTTGCCTTTTTTTTTTTATTCAACAAAAGGAAAGGCAATCTTCTAAATGATTTGGGAACAAAGGGCTCCCTGACTACAATTTCTCAATAACATTTAAGAATTCTCTTCAAAGGTCCCTGACAATTATTTAGATAGAGGGAGGGAAGAAAAGTGAAGAAAACAATGAAAAAAAGAAGATAAATTGAAAAATAATTAACTAGCAGTGGTGAAAAAAGAGAAGGAAAGAGTTTGATACTAAGTGACATCACAAAGGGTTGAATTTAATGCTGAACTTTTATAATACATTTTCAAAAAAAGGTGAAGCAAGAAGTCAAAGCAAGACTTTGATCAATACCATTACCTCTCAGACTCAAGAGTTTTAATCCAGGGAGAATGCTAAAGGGAACACCTAAGCCAAACATCAAATTCTGCAGACAAACTGAGTTCCAGGAGACCCAAAGTTATCTGATGGGACCAGACACATCTTCCCAGTTTCAAACCATGACACCTTATGTACCTAATGATGTGGGTCCTGGCCATCGCCAAGGTCTCAGAGCCCTTACAGTATCATGGACTCCAAGACTGAATAAGCATACCTTCATCAGATTGACAGAAATTTAGAGGCTACCCAGAATCACACGAGTACAGTATACTCAGAAGGCCCAATAATGAAATTCACAGGAGTTCACCTACAGTGAGAGCCACCCTGGACAACAAACTACAAGGTACTAGTTCCACCCTCAGAGTGAGACCCTTCTGAAATTCTGTCATATTACCTGGAGAATGAGATCTCTATCGTTAGCATTTTCATAGTTCCAAACATTTTTTAGCAAAGAATATACCACCATAGGGCTTCCCTGCTAGCTCAGCTGCTAAAGAATCCGCCTGCAACGCAGGAGAATCTGGTTCAATTCCTGGGTTGGGAAGACCCTCTGGAGAAGGGAAAGGCTACTCACTCCAGTATTCTTGGGTTTTCCTGGTGGCTCAGATGGTAAAGAATCCACCTGCAATGTGGGAGACTTGGGTTCGATACCTGGATTGGGAAGATCCCTTGGAGGAGGGCATGGCAACCCATTCCAGTATTCTTGCTTGGAGAATCCCCATGGACCAAGAAGCCTGGCAGGCTATAGTGCATGGGGTCCCAAAGAGTTGGACATGACTGAGCGAATAAGCACAGCACAGCACATACCATCATACTGTTTTTAAATGAGGTATCCCATCCCAAGATTGTTGTATTCTAAAAGTGATACCAGGTCTCAGAGAAAGCTGGTAAGTAAAGGAAATGCTATAAAGCATTTACGAAAATTACAGTGGTACTGGCCATTATCTTCCACGTGTAAGCACTCACATCTAGGGGGGTGTGTATGTGTGTGTGTGTGTGTGTGTGTAGGGGTGTGTTTGTGTGTGTGTATACACATAGAGGTGTGTGTGTAGGGGTGTGTGTGCATGTGTGTGTGTGTCCACGTGTAGGGGTATGCGTGTGTGTGTAGGGGGGGGTGTGTGTGTAGGGGGGGGGTGTGTGTGTGATGGAATATTACTCAGCCAAAGAAAGAATGAAATACAGCCATTTATAGCAAAACAGACCCAGAGATTATCATACTAAGTGAAATAAGCTAGACAGAAAAAGACAAATATCATATGATATCACTTACATGTGGAATTTCACTGAAAAAAGATACAAATGAAATGACTGACAAAACAGAAAGAGACCCACAGACATAAAAAATGAATTTAGGGTTACCAAAGGAGAAAGGAGAAGGAGAGGATCAAACCAGAGGATTTTTTATGGGATTTATTAATCCCATTAAATATGGGATTAACATATACACACTTCTAAATAGAAAATAGATAACCAACAAGAACTACTGTACAGTACAAAGAACTCTACTCAATACTCTGTAATAACCTAAGGGAATATATATTATGTCTGAATCACTGTGCTATACACCTGAAACTAAAAGAACATTGTAAATCAACTGTACTTCAACATATATATGTCACTTCAGTCGTGCCCGACTCTGCAAACCTATGGACCGTAGCCTGCCAGGTCCCTCTGTCTATGGGATTCTCCAGGCAAGAATGCTGGAGTGTGTTGCCATGCCCTTCTCCACAGGATTTTTCAGACCCAAGGATCAAACCCATGTCTCTTGTCTTCTGCGTTGGCAGTGGATTCTTTACCACTAGCACCACTGGGAAGCCCCCACTCCCCATACATAGTATTTCTTTTGTAAAACGACCTGATACCAGTGCCTTGATATCTAGATACACAGTAAGTACTCAATAAAAATTGGCTATTATTATTTTTTTAAGTTATGGAAACTAAGTAAATTCAAATTAGTGGTTGTTAATGAAGGGTGAACATCATAACCACCCAAGGTCACACATTTTTACCTCCTTTGTCCCAAAGGACAAAGGTAGGGATTCTTAACCTTTTCTATAGACATTCGCTTTACTGATGACAAATAAAAGAAGAAACCCTTCCCCAGGATTTCACTCAACATAGTAGATAAAGAAGGACTGTCACTGACCCCATAGTTAAGAAATACTGCAGGCAGCAGCAGGACTCCCAGGCTCCGGGGGTCTGTATCTCAAGTCTGATGCTTTTGGTAGGTGTGGGTGAGAAGCAACGATAGAACACTGCATTCCCCTCCTGCTCCAACAAGCCTGAGTGTATTCAGTTCTCTCCTGCCCTCCCTGGACTTGCAGCTTCTGAACACTGACAGCCTGTGGTTTCCTGGCATCTGCTCATTTTTTCACACCCAAATAGCTCCTAGAGCTCTGGTGACACTCTCACACTCCCTGACTCAGGGCACCCTGATCACATCCATAGGAAGGCTAGACAAAAGCTGCAAATGGGGGCAAACAGGTTGCCCAACAGATTATTGTTTCTAAATGGCCCACTGTCCACACCCCACCTGGAAGCTGTTTAACTAAATTTAGCTTCACCTTAAAAGTTAAAACTAAAAATAAAGACTAAAGAGAAAGATAAATGAAAGTAGAAACGTGTGTGTACTCTCTGTACAGGTTTCACCACAGTGTTCCATTTTCTCCCTAAAACAAAGCCATGAAGCGTTTGTCCCTCTTTAACCAAAAAAGGAGAAGGAGCTGGCAACCCACTCCAGTATTCTTGCCTGGAGAGTTCTGTGGACAGAGGAGCCTGGTGGGCTGCCGTCTATGGGGTCACACGGAGTCAGACACGACTGAAGCGACTTAGCAGCAGCAGCAGCACCAACCAAAAAGGAAACCTGGAACTGAGAAGGATTACATAACTTATCCAAGTTCACCCAGATGATCAATGGCTTTGAGCTAAGGAGTATTTGGTTCCAGCCCTTACATGAATTTGTACCGTTTAAATAAATGTGTATCGACCTACTGTTAGACAAGACAGAGGAGGCCTCTTAGGTGGTCTATTAACATATATGCAAAAAATAAGTGAATAAATGGATGAAGGAAACTGTATGCTAAGGTTGTTTCAAACTTACATCATCTCCTCTATGTCCTCTACCATGCTCACCCTTCTCTCTGTCACTATCACAGAAGGCTTATAAATCAGTATCTGGGATACCAATTAGTATTTACTGAGAAATTACAATTTGTGATTACCTTTTTACTTGTTCAGTATTACTTCTCTCTTTTTCTTTAGCAGTAAGAAAAACAATTTCACTCAAGTAACAAGGCATTCAACTTTATCTGGCTCCAGTCTAGCTGCATGCAAACATAAACCAATGATATTCAAGCAAAAGTATTATGCAGATCTTCAAAGAACGCTCTTTAAAAAGGCTGACTCAGGTGTGTACATCCTTTTTATGCACCTCCAACCTTCTTTGAGCAATATGTGAACCATGAATTTCCAGATGTTCAAGCTGGTTTTACAAAAGACAGAAGAACCAAAGATCGAATTGCCAATATCCGCTGGATCATCAAAACAGCAAGAGAGTTTCAGAAAAACATCTATTTCTGTTTTATTGACTATGCCAAAGCCCTTGACTGTATGGATCACAATAAACTGTGGAAAGTTCTGAAAGAGATGTCAATACCAGACCACCTGACCTGCCTCTTGAGAAACCTATATGTAGGTCAGGAAGCAACAGTTAGAACTGGACATGGAACAACAGACTAGTTCCAAATAGGAAAAGGAGTACATCAAGACTGTATATTGTCATCCTACTTATTTAACTTATATGCAGAGTACATCATGAGAAACGCTGGGTTGGAAGAAGCACAAGCTGGAATCAAGAATGCCAGGAGAAATATCAATAGCCTCAGAATGAACTGACTGAACCTTCTTTCTTCCTGATACATGGAATGTGGGCTGAAAAGTCTCTACTCCAGCAGCCATTTTGAAGTCTCAAAGTCATGAGATGTCTTTGAGGACAGAAGTCAGGTCCAAAGATAGTGAAGTAAAAATGCCAAAACAGTTAGTGTCCTTGATGACTTCATGGGACTTTCAAAGTAGCCCAAGACCATACATCTGGATATATTTACAGAAGAGAATGAACACATGTGTTCAAACCACTGTGATTTTAAACTTTCTATTATTTCTATTACTCATCAGTGAAGAGATAAGGATCATGTTTCCTCTGTAAGAGTGAGAGAACTCTTTTTTCCCAAAAAATGAGGACAAAGGAAATCTAATATTTATAGGCCATTTCTCAGCACTATTATAAAGATACTGAAAAATAGCTGATGCAAAAAAATGGCTGAATCATTTTTCATAGAACCTAGAAGAAATGTTTTATCCTGTTGTTCTGAGAGCACAACCATAAAACAATGCAAATCAAAGAGTTTTTACATCAATCATATCAGATATAAATGATATTTTCCCCAGAATTCTTTAATTTTATAATACTACCTCTACAATCCTTGTCAAGTTTCAATCAAGTTATGGCCAAAAAATGTTACCTCTAAAATGACCTAAATCCAATCAGTTTTCCTTTAATTCAATATATTGCTAACAACAACAACAACAAAAGTCATTAAGAACAATGAGAATCCATTTTGCAGTTATAAGAGTAGCTATAATTTAAAAAAAAAAACACAAAAACAAATGTTGGTGAAGATGTAGAGAAATCAGAATCCTTATATGTTGCTGGTGGGAATACTGAATATGGAAAAGTTCAGCGGATCCTCAGAAAGCTAAACAAGGGATTGCCATGTGACCCAGCAATTAAACTCCTATTAAATAACGACAAGAACTGAAAGAAGAGACTCAAATATATATACCAATATTCCTGGTAGCACTATTCATTACAGCCAAAAGGAAGAAACAACCCAATTATCCATCAAGGGTCCACCAACAGATAAATGGAAAAGTAAAATGCAGCGCATGTGTATAATGGAATATCATTCAACCATAAAAAGGAAGGACATTCTTATACAACATGGATGAATATTGAAAGCATTATTGATAAGCCAGACATAGAAAATCCTACTTACATGAGATTTATATAATAGGCAAATTCATAAAGACAGAAAGTAGGTTGGACATTAACAAGGAGAGAGGGAAGGAATTAACTGGGAGTTGTTACTTAATGGTTAGAATTTGTATTTGAGTAACAAGTTCTGGAGATAATGGTAACAGCTGTTCAACACCATGAATGTAATTAATGCTATTGAACTATATACTTAAAATGGCTTAAATGGTAAACTGTATGCTGTAAATATTATAACTCATAAACTAATCTATCAAAAGCATTGGCCTATATAAATGAGTGACTTGCGCAGTATATGAATTCTTTCACAATAAAGCTGTTTTTAATCAAATCTTATCTTAGATATGCACTGAGAGAGCTGATCAGGACATCAAGTACTAAGGAAGGGATGTGGACAGCAGGCACGTCACCAGAGGCAGCTGTTACCGTAGAAGTCTCTCCCTCCTTCCTCCCACGCTGCTGTCGTGGCCCCTGGGGAGCATGCGATGGCTACCCACTGGCTCTCCCCACTGAGAGCAGCACCGGAGGAAGCAGAGCTGACTTTGCACTCCAGCCCCTGACTTAATTTTCTCCAAGAGGGTAAGGGAAATGCATCTGACTATTGTGATACTGGAATATATAAAGCCATGTTTTAAGGGGTCACTGTGTTAAAGATGTCATTCTTAGAATAACATGGAGCCCACACCATTGCTTTCTATGACCAGGTGCAACCAGGGCGCCTTGGCTTCAAGAAAGCACACCTGAGCAGCATCTGCATTCACGTTGCTGCTCAGTCACTCGACTTGATGACATTTGGTTGGCATACCAGGCCAGCCTTCCTCCATATAAGTACACGTACACCTGCATATGTGGTTGCTGGTTTAGCCTCACTTCTGAGTTGCTTTATCCATCCAGTATACTAGAAGCTCTACACATCAGAAGTTAATGAGTATTTTCTAAAATTACGAGGTGGTGTTCATTGCTCATTTCGCTAATATGCTCTTTATGTAGTCTCTATCAGTCAGAACCTCAATGGCAAGAAAAGGTGAGTGGTACTTTAAACACTCAACCAATAGGTATATGCATGTAAGTTACTCCATCATGTCTGACTCTTTACGACCCTAAGGACTGTAGCCCACCAGGCTCCTCTGTCCATGGAATTCTCCAGACATGTAACAGGAGTAGGTTGCCATTCCCTTTTCCAGGGGATCTTCCCGACTAGGAGATTAAACCAGGGTCTCCCCCATTACAGGCAGATTCTTTACTGTCTGAGCCACCAGAAAAGCCCCAACCAAAGGGTACCTGTTGGGAATGCACACAGTGAGTCTGTTAGTGCTAGTCACTCAGTTGTGTCCGACTCTTGTGACCCCATGGACTGTAGCCTGCTAGGCTCCTCTGTAAGGAATCCTCCAGGCAAGATTACTAGAGTGGGTTGCCATTTCCTACCCCACGGGATCTTCCTAACCCAGGGATTGAACCCTGGTCTCCTTCACTGCAGGCAGATTCATTACCATCTGAGCCATTACGGAAGCATCGGCAGGCACCATCGAGAAGGTCCAAAATAATGAGGATTAATGCTAATTGTCCAAATGTGATTAACAGCAAGCACTGTGTTTAGATAGGAGAAGTACAGTACTCTTGGGGACCACATTGCAGAATTTATGAAGAAAAAATATGGTATTTGGAATTCATTTATAAATGGCTCAGCAAAATAAACACATATTTGCATGTCAGAGTACTTTTGGGCACAATGTAACAAAAACATTAACTGGTGAATGTAGTTTATTGTAAAGATATGGTGTTCCATCTGTAAAAAAAAAAAACCCAACACTGAAATGTTAAGCTCCCTCCAGTTAGCATTTATTTGTGTAATGAGCTGTAATTAAATGGCACCTCTAGGGCTACCCTGAAATGGTGCTGCCCCAGCTGGTTCTCAGCTTGTTGGCTTGTTTGGGGCCATTTTTCACAGCCACTGTCTTTCCTCCCCAGATTTAAGGGAAACAAAAGGGAGAGGGGTCAGTGAATGCAAAAATGACTCCTCATGGCTTTTTCCTTCATCAGCAATCTTCTTCCATATTCTCCACTTACATTCTGCTTGTCCAAGAGCACAACTGTTGTATATGGTAGAGATCTCATTAGACCATCCATTCACAGTATCATATGGCTTCAGGTCACTTTGGTTTATTAAATATGGAAAATATTCATCCTCCTGGTTCGGACCTTAAATCATTTATTCAATTCCTTCATCTAAGTCTTCTTCTGCTTACTCTGTTCTCACATCTTAACTCAGTCTCTCTTCCAGAATTTCGTCACTTCCTAAATCCATGTCCACTTTCCTCAGTCACTTTCCTTCCCCTCATAAAGTGTGAAGAGGACTCAGTTGCCACTTTAATGAAAAACTTCCCCTAATCTATTACAATGACTGGAGCTTGATGACATTTTTCTTGTTCTTAAAATAAAGGTGTGAGAACTACTTGCTGCCTACCTTGTGGACCCCAAACAAAGCTCTTCATCTCAGATAAGAATAACGATAAAGTGTTGATATGACTGTAGAGATAGGTGGACTCTTCCTCAGGGTTAATATGATCTGAAATGAACTGAGAGTGAGGCTTAGAGACTTAACATCTTTATCCTTCTTTTCTTTTATTCCCTGGGGCACAGGGAAAGTGAAGGTGGTTGCTTTATGTATTATATGCTTAAGTGGAGTTCTCGAAGAATAAGAATAATTCATTGACCAAACAAATACACTGAGTTAAGTGGAATGATATTCATAACTACTTCAAGATAATATATGTAAAAGATATTTTCCTGGGACAAAGAAAATATAGTTCACCTAAAAAGAAATAACATGTTAAGAGTTCAGGGGGTAAAATGGCATTTAATTTAGTGAACAGTTTCTATTTTTTCTTTTATTTCTCCTTACTGTTTCTGCTGCTTGCTTTGTTTTGCTTTTCCCTGCTGCTGCTGCTGCTAAGTCGCTTCAGTCGTGTCCGACTCTGTGAGACCTCATAGACAGCAACCCACCAGGTTCCCCGTCCCTGGGTTTTTCCAGGCAAGAACACTGGAGTGGGTTGCCATTTCCTTCTCCAATGCATGAAAGTGAAAAGTGAAAGGGAAGTCGCTCAGTAGTGTCCAACTCTTCACGATCCCATGGACTACAGCCCACTAGGCTCCTCCATCCATGGGATTTTCTAGGCAAGAGTACTGGAGTGGGGTGCCATTGCCTTTTCCTAAACAACATTTAAGAATTCAAATATCAATCCATCTACTCCTGAGTTATCTTTTTTTAATAGCTTGTATTCTGTTTTCTCCCACATAGCTGTCTAGATCCCTACTTTTGGGGAAACAGACTGATTGTCTTTTGTCTCAAAGAAGAGGTGTTGTGACTCTTACAAGTTCCTTCCCTGGCCTAGATGTTATTAATCACATCATCCAGTCATAATTTAGTTTTCTCACTTAAGGCAAATTCACAAGGCAGTTTTCACTCTTTTGAATTAAAATTATTAAACACTAAACTAGCAAAATAGTACTTAATTTTATAATCTGTGTAATTTATCTGTTTTGGGAAGAGGCATCAGATCTTAGTGTGATTTACTTAATTAATACAGGTGATTGCAAGTATTAATTATATGGAGAGTGACAACTAGTCTTTGTTGGAATATTAGTGTGATTTTGATAAAAGGGAACTTAACAACATTGCTGTACTCTAATTTTTGACTAGAAAAACAGCAATAAAAATAATAATAAATAGGAGAGAGAAAAAATATTTAGTTAGTTTTATAATGTTGGCTTGCCTTATGATATGGGCAATTAACGTTTTTGGACCTCAGTCGCTGAAGAATTGATGCTTTTGAACTGTGGTGTTAGAAGACTCTTGAGAGTCCCTTGGACTGCAAGGAGATCCAACCAGTCCGTTCTGAAGGAGATCAGCCCTGGGATTTCTTTGGAAGGAATGATGCTAAAGCTGAAACTCCAGTACTTTGGCCACCTCATGTGAAGAGTTGACTCATTGGAAAAGACTTTGATGCTGGGAGGGATTGGGAGCAGGAGGAGAAGGGGATGACAGAAGATGAGAAGGCTGGATGGCATCACTGACTCGATGGATGTGAGTCTGAGTGAACTCTGGGAGTTGGTGATGAGCAGGGAGGCCTGGCGTGCTGCGATTCGTGGGATCGCAAAGAGTCGGACACGACTGAGTGACTGAATTGAACTGACTTCTTACTTAATAGCTCTGGGAGTAGCTGATGGACAGGCAAGCTCCATGGCGTCACAAAGAGTTGGACACAACTGAATGACTAAACTGATCTTCTCATTTATAAAAGAAGCTAATATTTTATTATGTGATTACCACAGATATTTTAAAATTCTCTTTATTAGTTTTGTTTTGTAAATCTGTAAAGTCTGGTGTGTTTTAACAACTGTTGACGCCATCTCTTTGATCTAACTCTCAAGTCAACGCTCATCATGAGGTAGGGTAAGCATAGCAACTTGCTCTCTGCTTGATCCTAGCTAAGATTTGTGACCCTTAGTCTCCTCAGCTATTAAACACATGTAAGGGGACTGTCTTTCACCATTGTTGTGAAGATTGTATGAAATGCTGCATCTGCTTCGTGTACTAATTTGCAAAGAACATATTGCAGCTATTATTGCTATTATTGCTTTTATTAATCTCTGTCATTCACAACTGATGGTACATTAACATAGCATTGAAATGATCCTAGAATCATAGGTCCCCATTACATTGACTCCTTTCACAAAGACGGACCCCTCATTTACCACTGAACGTGTTATGCTCATTCCCATATCTCTGTGTCTGCCTATGATGATACAGTTACCTTGAGGCCTTTGACTTTCTTCTGCCTACTCAAATCCCATCCATCCTTTAAATTCAAAAATTCAAATCCCACCTCTACCATAAAGTCTCTCCACACTGGTTGTTTTCAGTGAAAAACCACTGTTTCGTTGTACAAAATAATGTCACACCTAATGAAAGAACACCTTGTGTCGTTATCAGCAAATGTAAGGGAAAGAGCTTGAGCTGTGTAGTTCACATACCTAGTGCCCACCCAAGTTATTTTTTTAACTAGGAAATGAGCTAAGTGATTTTGGAAAGCTATTGAACTTCTCTGATTCTGTTTCCTAATTTTTTAAATGGAAACCATATTATACTCCAAGGGTTACTCTGAATTCTAAATGAAATAAACATGTCAAGTAACTGGTATACATTCCAAGCTCAGTTCAGTTCAGTTCAGTTCAGTTGCTCAGTCGTGTCTGACTCTTTGCGACCCCAGGCTGGTATTATAGGTATTCAGGTTGGTATTATAGATACTGTAGACTAATTGGCTTATAACAACAAAAATCTATTTCCCACAGTTTTGGAGGCTCAAGTCAGAGGTCGAGGTACCAGCATGGTCAGGTGGGGACCCTCTTTTGGTTGCAGACTTCTTGTATCCTCACCCTGAAGAAAGGGCTAAGGAGCCCTTGGATCTCTCTGGAGCCTCTTTTATAAGGCACTAATCCCATTTATGAAGGCTCTTCATTCATGACCTACCCACCTCCAAGAGTCCTCACCTCCTGATACCATCACTTTGGGTATTAGATTTTCAACACATGAATTCTGAAGGAATACAAACATTCAGAAGGTACCAAGCATCAAAGGAAAGCACTATAGTGTAAGTAAAATCTTCAGTAATTATTTCATTGAATTTTCTCTATAAAACTGAAGACAAACACGAGGGCTTATATCAAGGATGGCTGATGGCTTTTATCCTCACTTGGGGTTTGGGGTCCATGTATTAGATCATGGATGGACACAGCAGTGGTGATTCAAAGCGGTTTCTGCATGCTCCTGAGAAATAGTAAGTGGATGGCTCCAGGAACAAAAGTTTCAAAATGCCAATTAAATTCCTTCAGATTTTTTTTTTTTTTTTGTAGTTAATGCTTTGACCCAGAGGCTAGTTGCAAATAGAATCAAAATTAAAATTTATGCAGAGACTTGAGGCTGATTAAGTGGCTTTATTGTTCCTTTCTCTCCTTCCTACTCATTTTATCTGACAAACAGAAAAGAAGGAAGGGAGGAATGGGAGACAGTTTTTATTGATCTGCCCACAGCTGGCTAAAGGAGTTTCAGTGGCTGGAGAATGGACTTCGGCAACTCTGGCCTCAAGTCATCAAGTGAGTGGCAGGGAAGTTCTCATTGATTCAATCATGTAGACACTACATCAGTAGACACTCATGTGTGCATTCTTCTAGGCACTAGCAAAATTGTGCCCAGTGCCCAGTTGTATCCGACTCTTTGTATCTCCTAGACTGTAGCCCACCAGGTTTCTCTGTCCATGGAATTTCCCAGGCAAGAATACAGGAATGGGTTGCTATTTCCTCCTCCAGGGATCTTCCTGACCCAGGGATTGAGCCCACATCTCTTGCATCTCCTGCATTGGCAGGTGGATTCTTCACTGCAGCACCATCTGGGAAGCCTGGCAAAAATGTAACTATGTACTAAGGTCCCAACTGTATGAATTTTATAACAGTGTGAGAAGCAAAACAGTACAGAAATCAATATATCTACATATATGATGTCAATTGATAATGAGTTTTAAGAAGGAAACTATATGCATCAGGATAAGAGAATAGTAAAGCAAGGTGATTTATTTATGATCACCAGGGAAAGATCTCTACATCAGTAAGCAAAGAAACAAGCCATGCAGGTGTCTGTAACAGTAAACACAGAAGCATTGAGCCTTGCTTTCTGGAAATGCAAGGAATTCTGTATGACTGAACAGTGTAAGCAAGGGGAAGGCAAATGAGAGCCAAGATTAAATGGATTGTTGTTTAGTCACAAAGCTGTGTCTGACTCTTTTCTGTGACCAAGTCATGTAAGGTCTTTCAGGTCATGGTGAAGCTTTGTTTTTTACTCAGATGAGTTAGGAAAGCATATTTAGGCAGAAAAGTGACATCTATCTAATGCATCCAGCAGTTCCAGGGTTCACATTTTGTCAACTAAAGACTAGTCGTGCTGAACTAGAATTACTTTATCCCAAGTCAGATTTTGTTTTTAAGAAGAAGTCATTTTCTTGGCTTTCTTTTCACAATTATAAGATGTTCACCAGAGCACCAAGCATCACATCGTTACATTTCAAAGTCCAAATGCTGAAGGAAAGAGCGACTTCTTTTTTCTCTCTTTTTTTTTCAGTGCTCTCTCTACTACTAGAAATAAAGTCATTAGCACCTTTAAATCTCATGAGATAAGAGAGTTGGTTCTAGCAACTGCAGAACCAATTCAGAAAACTCATCCTTAAAATTCTGTTTCTCTGAAACCAGTCCCGGTACCCACATCTGTATAAGGATTCTCCAAGAAACAGAACTCTTAGCACATCTCTGTCTCCATCCTCATCTTTATCTATATATTTATATGTATGTGTACATATACAAACACACATACACATACATACCTAGAAAGGGATTTATTAAAGGGAACTGGCTCATGGGACTATGGAGGCTGAGATCCTTTGTACAAACTAGAGCCCCAGGAAGGGAGTGGCTTAGTTCGCAAGCCTGAGCTGTGAAGGCAAGTGGAGATCAGGGTTCTGCTCATGCAGTCGGCAGAGGAGGGGGAGGATGGGAGGAAGAGACAGAAGGGGAGAGAGACTGATTTCTCTTTTGAAGTCAGTCTGTGATCACGTAGCTCAAAACCAGCCATGTACTCACTGCAAACCCATAGCTGGAAAAAAGAAACAGGACTCACATGACTGACTGATTAAATATGCTCATCTCCTGAGCCTACCTTTATTGAATACAGGGCCTCCCTGACCTTCTAATAATGGAACAAATTTGAATTCTCTTGGTAAAAAAAAGGTTTTGAGTAGGCAAACAGCAGTGTCTGTCACATCTCTAAAAGGAGATCAGTAGCTACTGAATAGATGGAGAAAAGAGAGAAAAAAAAAAAATGCACCAGTGCATTCCATAAAAGGAGAAGGCTACCATGAAATGTTGCCTGTTACTTAAGCCCTTTCTGCCTTCACTTTTTCCCACATCCTGATTCTGTGGCTTTGTATAGTCTTCCGTGGTTATTAAGCATCTCAGAAATCTGCTGTTCCCAAAGTTATTAATCTTTCCCAAGTCATTTAGTTTGTAGGGCTTACTAAATCTGGAAGTGCAAAGTGTTTGTTTATTTGCTTAACTTTAGGCATTTTGTTACTGGGTCATGCTTTGCTAATTCTACATTGGTCTAAAAGATACTTCAAGTTTAATGCATTCTTCCTTTTTAGGAAGAGAATTATACTAATAAGAAAATCTGTTTTAACAAAAGAGAAATATGCTTAATCTAGAAATAAATGCAGAAAAAGGACAGTTACTCTTTAAATAACATGGATAATAATCTTCAGAGCTGGACCCTGTAATAAATGTATTAGTTTGTTATCCATGTGCCCAGATTTCCCCTTTTGATGTCCTTTGATTGATTCCTCAGAAAGGGATCCTACTTTCAAGGAGCCTTAATGTTATTTTGATCTCTTCTTTCATTGATCTTTCCAAATTTCAGTAAAGAATTAAATACAGTAATCAGAGCTGCCACATACCAATGCAGAGTAAGGTTTAATTTGCTGTCTTTCTCATGGGCGCTTTTGTTGGCTAGTGTATCTAAGTGCTAGGAAGCCACTGAGAATGCGCTTGGACTAAGAGGAGGGAGCTGAAACTGTTGACCTCACACCGTGTACTTTTTTAATTTACTTGTGAGACTGGCCTGATTGTCCTATTTGCCCTGGAGATGAAGCTTTGAGTCTCTTTCTGAGAAACTAAAAGACAAAACTACTATTATATTTAAAAACATGTATGAGATAATTTAATCGGTTACAATAGTAAATAGAAGACTGTAAAGTGGAAAAAATATTGGAATGAAAATTGGGAGAATAATGTTCTAAGCTAAACTCTTTCTGGGGTAAACTCTTGACTGTGAGCTAATCTTTCAGTGTCTCTGAATTCATTTCCTCATTCTTCAGCTGGAGGAGATAAATCAAATAATCTTGAATACTCTTCTCATATTTCTGATTCTTAACCTCTGCTATTTCAGAAATCAGACTTTTCCTTACTCTATAAGGGACAAAAAGAAATGCAGTCAAAATATATGGATCATTCTAAGTTGCTGAGAAATTTGCAAACTGATTGGAGAAACTAAAGTAGAGAACAGTGAAAAACCATGTGTAATCAAAAACAGATTGCATGGTACCAACAAAAATTACGGTAACACATTGTCAAGGAGAGTCAGTGGAGCAGAAATAGGGAAGATATGGGAAAAGATGAGGGGAAAAGAAGGACAATGAAGATGAACAAAAGATGCACAGCCATGAAGGAAATAAAGTGATGTTCCAGGGTGTGCAAATCAGGTACAGACCTAAGAATGACACAAAATGGGATGGAGATCAGAAAAGGAATGATCACAGGGTTTTATATCACAATGTGGAGGAGATAAGTTAGAATGGATTTCAGAGAACTTGGTTATGAATTTCCTTATAAATAGGGGACCACAAATTTTATCATCCTAACTGGGATACTTTTAAGAGCAAAAAGTGGCACCATTAATAACTACTCTTGAACAGTAGGTTTAACTGAAAGTATTTCAGAAAACATGGATTATCCCAGTTAAACCAGGGGATCTGCTCACCTGCTTCTAAGGAGTGCACGTATTTTCCTTGTAAATGCCAAACTTAATGAATCATAGGTTGAAGTTGCAAAGCCTTTATTTAGGTTGTGAAAGTGGAGCTTGCTTGGGTAAGGTCTGCTCTAAATTTTAGTTCTCTCACGGTCAACTCCCTACAGAGAAAAACATACGATGTGGCATTTGTTATGGAGCAGATATTTCCTTTGTGGGATTGCTATTATACCTAAGGGAACAGAAGACCTCCCTGAGAGAAGAAACATGATTTTGTACGAGTGATAAACTATTGAGTTAGACAGACACACAGAGAAGAAAGATGGAAGAAATCAAGAACTGTAAACAATTCTAAAAAAGAGTCTTAAAATATACACTGACACTTCCAGATGGATCTCTTCACTTCAGTCTCCTTGACATTTTTGTGCTCAGTTTCTTCCTCTGAAATCTCTGCATTTTGCTCACGGTGGGAGATATACAGCAATTCCCAATGACACTGAGACTCATGGTGAGCACTGCTCACTTCTGTGCCTTATTTTGTGGCCACAAGGCAGCTGGCAGTCTTCTCTGATCAGGTCATGGCCCTGAAAGCCAGCCAGCCAGATATGCACGAATTTTTCAACCCATGAATGTAAAAGATGGGTATAGTGAATAGGATAAATACGATTCTTGCCCACTTGGCGCTTTTCTTCTGGCAAGGAAAATATGTGATTCTAAATATAATCCTATGCAGGAGAAGTTCAGAATTCTGTGGAAGTATGTAATTGATTCCTCTTAGCCAGGACACCAGGTAAGCTCTCTTATGTGTTGATGATTGTAATAATACAACAATGAAAATCACTCTCATGTATTGAGAGGCTATAATATGTGAAAAAGCACTGTTCAAAGACCCATATAAGCACCTTGAATTCTTACAGAACTGGGTATAGGGAGTATTAATATTATTGACAACATACACATGAAAAATGATGACTCTCAAAGTTATCTCGAGCCCCTCAACACTGCATGACTGGTGAAGAGCGGATCTAGGATAAAACCTTTTGTTTGCCTGGATAGAAAGCCACATGTTTTCTGTTGTGTGATATTTACTTTTTATGAACCTCAGTGTATTCATGTGTAAAATGAGAGTGTGAAGCTGTACCTTATGGGCTGATAGTGAAGATCGCATGTGATAACATTTTTTATTTTTAATAAAAAAATCCTAGTGTAGGGCCTTATACATGATTAAGTTCGATCTCCTCAACTTCTTTAAGGTCTATATCTCAGAACCAAGGTATTATGGGGTATTTTCCTTCACACCTTTGGTGAGTTTTCCGTCTTTCAAATTGTAGCCCTTATCATGTTTCTACAACTTACCTCTTCCCTTCGCCACTAGTGATTCTTGTCTTAATTCTTAATAATAATAGTAATGATAATGAAAATTGCAAGAATAGTACCATAGATGACATTAGTTAAACATTTACTATGTTCTATATATTATTCAAATATTATCTAGTTTCATCTAGGCAATCTATAAAAGACAAGTACTTTAATTATCCATGTTTAGAGATGAAAACTAGGACAGAGAGAGCTTAAAGAGTTGTCTGTGAGTCTATGAATAGTAAATGGCAGAGCTGAAATGGAATCCAGGGTAATAGCTCCACAGACCTCATATCCTTCATAATGGTGTTACTTCTGTGTTACTACTCAAGGATAGCTCAAGGATCTCACATCTCATAACTTTAAAATTCTTGCACTTACATATTGCAAATGATCTGCAAAGTTTGACCATCAAAATAGATTGGGTGATAGTAGATTGGAAAAAAATCATTCTCTCCCCTATACCCCCACTTACCTGAGTAAGCCCTGGTCCATGGTCATATAAATGATTTTAAATGGAAATAAGAGCTTTGGGGAATTTAAAGTTGCAAAGCAAGGTCCATAATTAGAAGAGTATCTCAGAGCAAAGGCCAAGATCCCTGACAGAAAACCATAAGAAACATTTTCAGTGTGCGAACATGGTGATATTAAGTGGATCAGAGTGGTGGAAAAGTAGTGATTTGATACAGGCTGAAGGGTCTTTGTGGGGAACGGAAAGGCAGTGATGGTCAATGGCATCAAATTCCAAACCCATGAAGTCAGGCCACACAAGAACTGGTTTTGGACTGAGTGTACAGGATGAGAAAGTTTACTTGTTTGTTTTTAGAAGAATTAAAAAAAAAAAAACCAGAACTATGCCACACTCTGAATGCTCTGAATGTTCTTAGGTGGTGGGGGAATGTCCTTTGATCTGAACTTTGGAGAACACCTGGAGAAATTAGGATAAAAGAAAAATATATTTCATTCTTAATTACAGGGATATTAAGAAGGAGGGACAAAGAAAGGAACAACTGTATTTGAAAACTGTTATTATGAAAATCTATTCTGTATCAAGTCCATTGAAATGATGGGTAACTACATGTTTCCCTAGAGTTGGTCATATTTTAGTAAGGCCAACACATCTCCTCCATGGTTTCAGGACTGCTCTCTGCCTACTTGAGGCAGGAACTCAGCTCCTGGGCTCCAGAAACTTCTTAGTCATTTTCTCTCCTCTTCATCTCTCGAGTCTGGTGTGGCGGTGGCTTCCTGCTGTAGCTGACCTACAGTTCCTCACTGCTCTCTGCTGACTCTCAGCCACTCTTAGCATCTGTGTAAATGGTTTCCAATTTCCTACATTTTATTTCCTCTGCAACAACTTCAGTGTCTTTAAGCATTCCTTTGTTTTAAGAAAGGCCGATGCCTTGGTTTTCTAGGGCAGCTGGAACAAACCACCACAAACTGGGTGGTTTTAAACAATGGATGTTTATTCTCTGACACTTTAAGACCTGTCTCTTATACACATCTAGATGTGTATAAGAGACAGCCTATAATCTCTGGTCCTAAAATATGTTGAGGAAAGCTTTTTTTTTAAAAATATGTCTTACATAGTCATTTGTGTTTTTGAATTCACTACTTCTCAAGTCAATTTTAGTGATTTATAATTTCCAACACATTTTTCATTTTTCCACTAATATTTTAAGATTAATTGAGATAGATTATACAGAAAAAGAAACTATCAGCAAAATGAAAAGGCCATTCACTGAATGGTAGATCTTTGTGAACTCTAGGTCTCTTGGGGGTTAATATTAAAATGTACAAAGAAATCATACAATTCAATATTAGAAACAATAACAGCCCAATTATAAAATGGGCAAAGGACCGGAAGAGAAATTTTTCAAAAGAAGACATGCATACGGGCCCACAGAAACATCAAAAGATGCTCAACATCACCAACCATCAGAGAAGTACAAATCAAAGCCACAGTGACGCCTCACACCTGTCAGAAAAGCCATTGTCAAAAAGACAGTGAATAACAAGATCTGGCAAGGATGCAGAGGAAAGGGAACCCGAGCACATAGTTGATGGTAATGTAAATTGGTGCAGCCACAATGGAAAGCAGTATGAAGAGTCTTTAAAAAATTTAAAAATAGGATTACTGTATGATCCAGTAATCTGACTTCTGGGTATTTTCCCAAGAAAACATTGCAGCCTTATTTACAACAGCCAAGGTACTGGAGGCAACCAAAGTCCATCAATAAGTGTGGGGTATGTACACAATGGAATGTTGCTCAGTCATAGAAAGAATGAAGTTCTGGCATTTGCAACAATATGGATGGACCTGGAGCGCTGTCATGCTCAGTGAAATAACTCAGAGAAAGACATACACCATATGACTTCACTTATATGTGGAAGCTGGAAAACAAAACAAATAAACAAATATAACTGAACAGACTCTTGGACACAGAGAATAAATGTGGTTACCTGTCTAGTCAAGGCTATGGTTTCTCCAGTAGTCATGTATGGATGTGAGAGTTGGACTATAAAGAAAGCTGAGTGCCGAAGAACTGATGCCTTTGAACTGTGGTGTTGGAGAAGACTCTTGAGAGTCCCTTGGATGGTGAGGAGATCCAACCAGTCCATCTTAGAGGATATCAGTCCTGAATATTCATTGGAAGGACTGATGTTAAAGCTGAAACTCCAATGCTTTGGCCACTTGATGTAAAGAACTGACTCATTAGAAAAGACCCTGATGCTGGGAAAGATTGAGGGTGGATGGAGAAGGGGACGAGATGGACAGAGGACAAGATGGCTGAATGCCATCACTGACTCAGTGGACATGATTCTGAATAAACTCTGGGAGTTGGTGATGGACAGGGAGGCCTGGGGGTGCTGCAGTCCATGGGGTGGCAAAGAGTCGGACATGACTGAGCAACTTAACTGAACCAGAGGGAAAGGAGTTGGGGAGAATGTGTGAAATAGGTGAAGAGGATTTAGAGATACAAATCTCCAATGCCTCTGAGTACTGGAGTCACAAGGCTGAAATGTACAGCTTGGGGAATATAGCCAATGATATTGTAATAGCTTTGTATGGTAACAGATGGTAGCTAGACTTACCATGGTGATCATTTTATAATGTATCAGCTCAGTTCAGTCACTCAGTTGTGTCCGACTCTTTGAGACCCCATGAATCGCAGCACGCCAGGCCTCCCTGTTCATTACCATCTCCTGGAGTTCACTCAGACTCATGTCCATCGAGTCCATGATGCCATCCAGCCATCTCATTCTCGGTCGTCCCCTTCTCCTCCTGCCCCCAATCCCTCCCAGCATCAGTCTTTTCCAATGAGTCAACTCTTTGCATGAAGTGGCCAAAGTACTGGAGTTTCAGCTTCAGCATCATTCCTTCCAAAGAAATCCCAGGGCTGATCTCCTTCAGAATGGACTGGTTGGATCTCCTTGCAGTCCAAGGGACTCTCAAGAGTCTTCTCCAACACCACAGTTCAAAAGTATCAGTTCTTCGGCGCTCAGCCTTCTTCACAGTCCAACTCTCACATCCATACATGACCACAGGAAAAACCATAGCCTTCACTAGACGGACCTTCGTCTGCAAAATAATGTCTCTGGTTTTGAATATACTACCCAGCGCTAATCTCCTTCAGAATGGACTGGTTGGATCTCCTTGCAGTCCAAGGGACTCTCAAGAGTCTTCTCCAACACCACAGTTCAAAAGTATCAGTTCTTCGGCGCTCAGCCTTCTTCACAGTCCAACTCTCACATCCATACATGACCACAGGAAAAACCATAGCCTTCACTAGACGGACCTTCGTCTGCAAAATAATGTCTCTGGTTTTGAATATACTATCTAGGTTGGTCATAACTTTTCTTCCAAGGAGTAAGTGTCTTCTAATTTCATGGCTTCAGTTACCATCTGCAGTGATTTTGGAACCCCCAAAAATAAAGTCTGACACTGTTTCCACTGTTTCCCCATCTATTTCCCATGAAGTGATGGGACCGGATGCCATGATCTTCGTTTTCTGAATGTTGAGCTTTAAGCCAACTTTTTCACTCTCCTCTTTCACTTTCATCAAGAGGCTTTTTAGCTCCTCTTCACTTTCTGCCATACGGGTGGTGTCATCTGCATATCTGAGGTTATTGATATTTCTCCTGGCAATCTTGATTCCAGCTTGTGTTTCTTCCAGCCCAGTGTTTCTCATGATGTACTCTGCATTTAAGTTAAATAAGCAGGGTGACAATATACAGCCTTGACGTACTCCTTTTCCTATTTGGAACCAGTCTGTTGTTCCATGTCCAGTTCTAACTGTTGCTTCCTGACCTACATACAGATTTCTCAAGAGGCAGGTTAGGTGGTCTGGTATTCCCATCTCTTTTATATTGTATAGGAATATTGAATCACTGTGTTACATACCTGGAACCAATATAGTGAAGTAGACCAATTATATCCCAATTTAAAAACATGTAGACATTGAGAGGCAGTGAATCAAAATGATAATGATGGTTATCTCTGGGGGTGGAGATAATGAGTGATTGTTAATTCTTAATTTATGCCTTTATGTATCTTTATCTTCAATGAACATGTATTGTTTGCAATATTAGAAATAAAACAATGAATGTCATTAAAGCTGAAAAAAATTAACTGTCATAGCATCTAAGGTATCTTGTTCCATTTAAAATATTTCAGAAGCTGTAAATTTAAAACAGCTTGGAAACTTTGATTTATAATGTTTCTTAGATGGAAACAAAGCCGAGCAAGGATGTCAACTCTGTCTGCCACCGACAGATGGCGATAGCAGTCACTTTGTATTGTTAATTTCACTTTAAGACCAAATGGCCTTTGAAAGTCTTCCAGAACCTAATCTCTATTGAAGGAGATCTTTTTACCATTCCTTGCCTGGAAAATCCCATGGACGGATGGAGGAGCCTGGTGGGCTGCAGTCCATGGGGTTGCTAACAGTTGGACACGACTGAGAGACTTCACTTTCACTTTTCACTTTCATGCATTGGAGAAGGAAATGGCAACTCACTCCAGTGTTCTTGCCTGGAGAATCCCAGGGACAGGGCATCCTGGTGAATGCCGTCTATGGGGTTGCACAGAGTCGGACACGACTGAAGCGACTTAGCAGCAGCAGCAGTAGCAGCAGCAGCAGTAGCAGCGTTATAGAATTGTGCCGTTTATTCTATTTTCCCTCTGCCTCCCTTAGTTCTTTCTCATTTCATTTCTCTTTCCTTCTCTTTCCCTTCGTCCCTCCCTCTCTCCCTTCCTCCTTTCTTTTGTTAGCTTTGTGTTCAGTCTTGTCCCACTCTTTGCGACCCCATGGACTGTAGCCCACCAGACTTCTCTCGCTGCCGGGCTCTTCTGTCCACAGAATTTACCAGACAAGAATACTGGAGTGGGTTGCCATTTCCCACTCCAGCAGATCTTCTCGACCCAGGGATCAACCTGCGTAGACTGCATCTCTCTTACATCTGCATTGGCAGGTGGGTTCTTTACCATTAGCGCCACCTTGGAATGCCTTGTTCTTTTCAATGAATCAGAGTTTAGATAAATTTATATCTTTAATTCCTTATGTTTAGATTCCATATCTTTCCCCCTCTCCTTTTTTTTAAAGTTAAATGCTTAGTTTATTTATTTTCAATATTACTTAATAATAGAAGCCTATAACTCTGTAAATTCCACCTCTGGTTGACACCTTGACTGTATTCAATTAGTTTTTAAAAATTTATTTATTTTTTAATTGGAAGGTAATTGCTTTACAGAATTTTGTTGTTTTCTGTCAAACCTCAGCATGATCAGTTAGTTTTGATATTATCTATTTTCATGGCAATCAACTTCTAAATAAGCTGTCATTACAATATTGACATCTTACACATACTCATATTTATGCAGGATAGTTTGTTTTACATTCAAACAGAGGAGACTTCAATGTCTAACTCCCTGAAGTTATGAAGTTGTATTAATACGTTATTAATACTCAGTCGCTCAGTCGTGTCCTACTCTTTGCGACCTCACAGACTGTAGCCCACTAGGCTCCTCTGTCCATGGGATTTCCCTAGCAAAAATACTGGAGTAGGTTTTCATTTCCTTCTCCAGGGCACCTTCCTAACCAAGGGCTCAAACCCGCGTCCCCTGCATTGACTGGCAGATTCTCTACCACTGAGCCTTCAGGGAACCTGCAATGAAGTTGTACAGGGGAGCAAAATTGTATTCACATGGACTATTCACTGATATAAAATTGATCTCATCTTAAAGGTCCTTCAATTGGTAACACAAGGGTCATCATCTGGCCTTCTGGTTGATCATTTTCCTTTAGCAGATTACTGGACATTTTCCTGACAAAACAAAGCAGGCATGTTATACTTGATGAAAAAGAGAGCCTGAAGATTTTATAAGGTTGAAGGTGATGTTGGAGAACTGTTCAGTTCAGTTCAGTTGTTCAGTCGTGTCCGACTCTTTGCGACCCCATGAATCGCAGCACGCCAGGCCTCCCTGTCTATCACCAACTCCCAGAGTTCACTCAGGCTCGTGTCCATTGAGTCAGTGATGCCATTCAACCATCTCGTCCTCTGCCATCCCATTCTCCTCCTGCCCCTCAATCCCTCCCAGCATCAAAGTCTTTTCCAATGAGTCAACTCTTCTCATGAGGTGGCCAAAGTACTGGAGTTTCAGCTTTAGCATCATTCCTTCCAAAGTAATCCCAGGGTTGATCTCCTTCAGAATGGACTGGTTGGATCTCCTTGCAGCCCAAGGGACTCTCAAGAGTCTTTCTCCAACACCAAATCACCCAAATTTAAGTGAAAGAAGAGGAAAATTTCAAGATGATGGTGTGTAGTATCAGAGGAAAGAAAAAGTGTTAGTGACCCAGTCGTGTCAGACTTTGTGACTGCATGATCTGTAGCCCACCAGGGTTACATGTAGTAGTCCATGGAAGTCTCCAGATCAGAATACTGGAGTGGGTAGCTGTTCCCTTCTCCAAGGGATTTTTCCAAACCCAGGTCTCCTGCATTGCGGGCAGATTCTTTACCATCTGAGCCACCAATCTAATCACAGTAGGACCACCGCCTTGTCTATATTGAGTTAGACAGACACACAGAGAAGAAAGATGGAAGAAATCAAGAACTGTAAACAATTCTAAAAAAGAGTCTTAAAATATACACTGACACTTCCAGATGGATCTCTTCACTTCAGTCTCCTTGACATTTTTGTGCTCAGTTTCTTCCTCTGAAATCTCTGCATTTTGCTCACGGTGGGAGATATACAGCAATTCCCAATGACACTGAGACTCATGGTGAGCACTGCTCACTTCTGTGCCTTATTTTGTGGCCACAAGGCAGCTGGCAGTCTTCTCTGATCAGGTCATGGCCCTGAAAGCCAGCCAGCCAGATATGCACGAATTTTTCAACCCATGAATGTAAAAGATGGGTATAGTGAATAGGATAAATACGATTCTTGCCCACTTGGCGCTTTTCTTCTGGCAAGGAAAATATGTGATTCTAAATATAATCCTATGCAGGAGAAGTTCAGAATTCTGTGGAAGTATGTAATTGATTCCTCTTAGCCAGGACACCAGGTAAGCTCTCTTATGTGTTGATGATTGTAATAATACAACAATGAAAATCACTCTCATGTATTGAGAGGCTATAATATGTGAAAAAGCACTGTTCAAAGACCCATATAAGCACCTTGAATTCTTACAGAACTGGGTATAGGGAGTATTAATATTATTGACAACATACACATGAAAAATGTATGACTCTCAAAGTTATCTCGAGCCCCTCAACACTGCATGACTGGTGAAGAGCGGATCTAGGATAAAACCTTTTGTTTGCCTGGATAGAAAGCCACATGTTTTCTGTTGTGTGATATTTACTTTTTATGAACCTCAGTGTATTCATGTGTAAAATGAGAGTGTGAAGCTGTACCTTATGGGCTGATAGTGAAGATCGCATGTGATAACATTTTTTATTTTTAATAAAAAAATCCTAGTGTAGGGCCTTATACATGATTAAGTTCGATCTCCTCAACTTCTTTAAGGTCTATATCTCAGAACCAAGGTATTATGGGGTATTTTCCTTCACACCTTTGGTGAGTTTTCCGTCTTTCAAATTGTAGCCCTTATCATGTTTCTACAACTTACCTCTTCCCTTCGCCACTAGTGATTCTTGTCTTAATTCTTAATAATAATAGTAATGATAATGAAAATTGCAAGAATAGTACCATAGATGACATTAGTTAAACATTTACTATGTTCTATATATTATTCAAATATTATCTAGTTTCATCTAGGCAATCTATAAAAGACAAGTACTTTAATTATCCATGTTTAGAGATGAAAACTAGGACAGAGAGAGCTTAAAGAGTTGTCTGTGAGTCTATGAATAGTAAATGGCAGAGCTGAAATGGAATCCAGGGTAATAGCTCCACAGACCTCATATCCTTCATAATGGTGTTACTTCTGTGTTACTACTCAAGGATAGCTCAAGGATCTCACATCTCATAACTTTAAAATTCTTGCACTTACATATTGCAAATGATCTGCAAAGTTTGACCATCAAAATAGATTGGGTGATAGTAGATTGGAAAAAAATCATTCTCTCCCCTATACCCCCACTTACCTGAGTAAGCCCTGGTCCATGGTCATATAAATGATTTTAAATGGAAATAAGAGCTTTGGGGAATTTAAAGTTGCAAAGCAAGGTCCATAATTAGAAGAGTATCTCAGAGCAAAGGCCAAGATCCCTGACAGAAAACCATAAGAAACATTTTCAGTGTGCGAACATGGTGATATTAAGTGGATCAGAGTGGTGGAAAAGTAGTGATTTGATACAGGCTGAAGGGTCTTTGTGGGGAACGGAAAGGCAGTGATGGTCAATGGCATCAAATTCCAAACCCATGAAGTCAGGCCACACAAGAACTGGTTTTGGACTGAGTGTACAGGATGAGAAAGTTTACTTGTTTGTTTTTAGAAGAATTAAAAAAAAAAAAACCAGAACTATGCCACACTCTGAATGCTCTGAATGTTCTTAGGTGGTGGGGGAATGTCCTTTGATCTGAACTTTGGAGAACACCTGGAGAAATTAGGATAAAAGAAAAATATATTTCATTCTTAATTACAGGGATATTAAGAAGGAGGGACAAAGAAAGGAACAACTGTATTTGAAAACTGTTATTATGAAAATCTATTCTGTATCAAGTCCATTGAAATGATGGGTAACTACATGTTTCCCTAGAGTTGGTCATATTTTAGTAAGGCCAACACATCTCCTCCATGGTTTCAGGACTGCTCTCTGCCTACTTGAGGCAGGAACTCAGCTCCTGGGCTCCAGAAACTTCTTAGTCATTTTCTCTCCTCTTCATCTCTCGAGTCTGGTGTGGCGGTGGCTTCCTGCTGTAGCTGACCTACAGTTCCTCACTGCTCTCTGCTGACTCTCAGCCACTCTTAGCATCTGTGTAAATGGTTTCCAATTTCCTACATTTTATTTCCTCTGCAACAACTTCAGTGTCTTTAAGCATTCCTTTGTTTTAAGAAAGGCCGATGCCTTGGTTTTCTAGGGCAGCTGGAACAAACCACCACAAACTGGGTGGTTTTAAACAATGGATGTTTATTCTCTGACACTTTAAGACATTGCAGGACTGATTTCTTCTGGAGGCTCTGTGTGCGTGAAGCCCTGTTCCATGCTTCTCTCCTAGCTTCTAGTAACTGCCCACAATCCTTGGCATTCTTTGACTCATAAATGCATCTTTCCAGTCTCTGCCTCCTTCTTCACAAGACCTTCTTCTCCATGTTTCTCTGTCTTTACTCTTCTTCTCTTTTCTTTAAGGACAATAGTCACTGGATCAAAGTCCTGCCATAAATCCAGGATGAGCTCCTCTTGACAGCCTTAATTAACTACATTTGCAAAGACCCAAATTTCAAATAAGGTCACATCTATGGAAACCAGGAGTTAGGACTTGGACATATAATATTAGGGTCACTATCAACTATCTACAGGCTTTTCCTGTTTTTCTGTTTGCACAGTAAGAAATACAGAATGGTCCCCACTCTCTCATTCTAAAATGTCTCCAGTAGAACTTTCTATTATGATGGAAACACCATCCAATTTGGTAATCATTAGACATGTGTCCCTATTAAGTACTTGAAATATGGTTAGTGCAGCTGAATTTTTAATTTTTTATCTTAATTTAAATTCAAATAGTTACGTGTGTCTGGAAGTTATTGTATTGGGCAGAACGGTTCTACAGGAAAAATTGACAGACACCAATCACAATAATTCAGTGTGGTGAGTGCTATGAGAATTTTGGGGAAAGTAGTCAGACATAGTTGGAAACACAGGACACACAGGAGATACGGTTTGATCCCTAGGTTGCGCAAATCCCCTGGAGGAGGAAGTAGCAACACGCTCCAGTATTCTTGCCTGGGAAATCCCATGGACAGAGGGAGCCTGGCAGGCTATAGTCCAGGGGGTCACAAAAGAGTTGGACACGACTGAGCGATTGAAGCAAGCACAGTCAGGCAGAGTCACAGAAGCACTGACAGCAGTGGGGCTTTGACAGGTTGAAGAGGGGCTTTCAACTTTGAAAATAGCATGCATGAAGGCCCAGGATAGAAGGAAATGTCACACAGCACCTAGCGCACACGATCCCAGAAGAAGGGAGGCTGCGCAGTGACTTATAGATAACTCAGTTATCGTGCTGGAGAATTTGAATTTGGCCCATGGTGTAAAACAGGAAAGCAAAACATTCATATTATTTCTTCCCAGCTTTATTGAGGTATAATTAATACATAAAAGTGGTATATGTTAAAAGTGTACAGCATGATGGTCTAATAATAGTATCCATTGTGAAGTGATTACCACCGTCAAACTATTAATTATTAACATACCCATCACTTCACATACTTAACACTTTTTTGTGTATGGTGAGAGCTTAACATATACTCTTAGTGAAATTCATGTATACAATACAGTATTATTAGTTACAGTCACCATACTGTTAAATAGATCTCCACAATTTGTTTTTTTATTTACTCTTTTGGTTGTGCCCTGTGGCATGTGCGATCTTAGTTCCCTGACCAGGGATTGAACCCCATCCCCTGCATTGGAAGCACAGATTCTTAACAACTGGACCTCCAAGGAAGTCCCTCCATAATTCATTCATCCTGTATAACTGAAATTTTGTGCCCTTGACCAATATCTCCCCATTTCCCCTGCTACCAGCCCCTGCAACCACTATTCTACTTTCTGCTTTAATGAGTATGACCATTTTGGATCCCATATATAAGTGAAATCATCCTTATTTTTAAAAGCTAGCTTGACTTGGCGGAGAAGGCGATGGCACCCCACTCCAGTACTCTTGCCTAGAAAATCCCATGGACGGAGGAGCCTGGTAGGCTGCAGTCCACGGGGTCGCTAAGAGTCGGACACGACTAAGCGACTTCCCTTTCACTTTTCACTTTCATGCACTGGAGAAGGAAATGGCAACCCACTCCAGTGTTCTTGCCTGGAGAATCCCAGAGACGGGGGAGCCTGGTGGGCTTCCATCTATGGGGTTGCACAGAGTTGGACACGACTGAAGCGACTTAGCAGCAGCAGCAGCAGCAGCAGCTTGACTTGGAAATAGAACAGAGGATGAGTTGAAGCAGGGAAAGCCCAGAACAGTTTCTTGTTCTAGTTCCCTGCTAAGAATCTATATAGCATGTGCCAGACACTACAAGTATCTGAAAATGAGAGATGAGGAAACTGTGCTGAGTTTATGGAAGAGAATTGGGTACAGGTTTCAATTCTGTATGTGCAAACTAGGTAGTAAAAACATTGCATTCTGTAGAAGACTAAAGTCTCTTAAAAAAATATTTGTGCTAATTCCCTAGGCAGGCTAAGGTATTACAATACAATGTGTAAAAAAGAAATAAAAAGATCCCCTGGCAGGATGCACCTTCTAGCCGGAAAAACTTAAGTGGCGGAGCTGTCCATCCTCCAGTTGTGGGCCCATTTTGGTGGCAGCAGTAATTCCTCTTGAAGTTTTTGACTAATGCATTAACATTCAGGGTAATTTCTGCCATTAGACAGGCTCAACCATGTACCATGACGTTTTCTACTCTGTAATTGTAGGGATCCTCATTAATGTGAAAGAATATTTTGACATTGTGAGCTTACAGGAGAGACAATTCATGACTGACACAATAAAGGCTTCAATTATGCTGCTTTTGATGATGAGAGATGCAGAGCTGCATTTTTTTAAAACTTTTGCAAAATTAGGATTTAGCAGCTGTAAGACAATCTCTTGTATGATGAAAGTGGATGGTGTTCAGACACAATCAATTCCAGGCCTGCCTTGAGGAAACCTTTTATTTCAGGAAAAGATTAAAATTTCAAAGCTGTTTTCTGGTGGCATTTTTATTGATAAACCTGCATTTAAAGCAGAGCTTTAAAAAATGCATGAGATGCACATAGCCAGAACATAGCATGGTAGAAGCCGCTGCCTAGAGTCTGAGAGCTCACAGAATTTTACAGGCTGCTCTGGACAGTCTCCAAGACATGTTTTGACATATGTTAAATTTTTTTTGCACTCGCTCTACTTGATGAGGAAAAGTTGTCTTTGGGGGGTAGGTATTCCTTTGTTATTTAGTACCTAAACTGTTTACTTTTTTTTTTAACTGTTAAAAAAAGGTACAGTTTTAAATTTAGATAAAAGAGATACCAAAAAGACTTCTCTCTGGTAGCCTTCTTCTGTATATAATATATAATCCATAGAGGAGGACTTGCTATGTGTAAAACCTAATAAAATTTAGACTTCCTTTATTTTTGTCAACAAGGGCATTGAGTGCAGAAAGGCAGATACTCTTTCAAAATCATTAATTCTGATGACAAACCTAGGTGAAAAATAAGCCTTGTTTTTCTCTATTCTTTTGTACTTTTTGAAACAACATGCTGAAATAAATGAATCAGTATTTATTTAATACCTACTTAATGCCTATCATTGTGCTAGACATGAGAAATGGCTTTGGCACCAGGAACTTCGCAATCCTTTATGGAAGACTAAGCTGGCATACATCAAATTATGCTTGGCATCGCTGATCATCAGAGAAATGCAAATCAAAACCACAAGATATCACCTCACACCTTTTAGAATGGCTATTATCCAAAAGACGTGAGAGGGTATTCCCTGAAGGTCCAGTAGTTTGGATTCCATGCTTCCACTGTAGGGGACACAGGTTTGATCCTTGGTCAGGGAATCAAGATTCCCACAAGTTATGCAATATGGCCAAAAAAAAAAAAGGCAAGAGATAAGTTTTGGCAAGGATATGGGGAAAAAGGAACACGTGGACACTGTTGTTAGACATGTACATTGGGTACAACTACTATGAAAAACAGTGTGAATATTCTTCAGAAATTAAATATAAAACTGCCATATGATCCAGCAATCCCATTTTGGAGTATATATCCAAAAGAAATAAAAACAGGATATCAAAAAGATGTCTGCCCTCCCCTGTTTTGCTGTTTAGCTGCTAAGTCGTGTCTGACTCTTTGCAACCCCATGGACTGCAGCATGCCAGGCTCCCCTTCTTCCATCATCTCCTGTAGTTTGCTCAACTCATGTCTGTTGAGTCAGTGATGCCATCCTGTGATGCCAGTGATGATATCTCCAACTCCCATGTTTATTGCACTATTTTTGACAATAGCCAGAATATGAAAGGGTCCTAAGTGTCCATCAGTGGATGAATGAATCAGTAAGACGTGACATATATATATATATGAATTCATATATATTTGAATATTATTTAGCCATGAGAAATAAGATAATCCTGCATTTGCAATATGGATAGGTTTTGTGGTCATTATATTTAGAGATATACGTCAGATAGAGAAAGCCAAATATTGGATGCTCATTTCATTGTTCTTCCCCTCAAAATGAAATGATAATTATGTGACGTGATAGATGTGTTACCTAATCATATTGCAATAGATCAAATCATATGCTGTACACATTAAACTTAGACAATGTTTATGTCAATTGTATGACAATTTAAAAATGGTAGTGATAACAGCAGTGCTTTACAGATATCATTTCATTTAATCCTTACAGTTCTGGGCTACATTTTACAGATGAGGAAACAATCACCAATACATGAAATAACTTAATGAAGTCACCATAACGATAAAAACGATGCTGGCATTTAAATCCAGGCCATCAAACTGCAGAGCCCAAACACAGAATCCATACTGCTTTGACAGCTGTTACAGTGTGGAATCAGAAAACGGAAGGTATCAGTCTAAGCTGGAACTGGAAAATAGAATAATTGCTTGAGACTTAAGCAGAGCCTTAAGTGGACAGGATTTAACTAGGCAGCAGAGAGGAAGAGTATATTCCATGTTGGGGGGAAATGGAATGATGCTATCTGAGGTAGGAAAGAGAATGCAGTAGCTTAGTTTACCAAACAGGCTCCGGGCAAGGCAAATGAACTATACAGCACAGTATCTCAGCTGTATAAATGATGCATTGATAACTGGAAACAGGGCCCTATGGGACACACTGATAACACATTTCTGCCTAGGTATGTGTGATTCTGTTAAATTTCTTTCAGTCCTTGTCAACACAAGAGGAATTTGTTTCAATTAATGACATGTAGAGATTTCAGTGGTTATTGGTCAACTTTTTCTCGCTCCCAGTTAGAACATATGGAAATCAGGAGCTGTGTCTCTTATCTGTGTGACTGATATGACCTCACCATATGGACACACTTACTCAGAGTAAAGTCTTGGGGAACTTTGTTGAATTCACATATTCTCAGCACTGTCAGAGGAGGACTCTAATTGATAGGGCTTCTCTAAAAATAGGTGCCCTTTTGCCATTCCAGAAACATTTCATTCTCTATAGAGAAGGTCAAAAATATTCTCCCTCACTAGTGGATAGGTTTAGTGTTGACAGCTCCTGATGGCAGTGGGGAACTATTAAATTAGTTTCCATCAAACTCTGAATATTTCAAAATGTAGCTCAAGGTGGGCGCCCCACATATACTCCAGAGAAGCATCGTGGAGAAAAACTAATATCCTAACCAATGCTGTATACATATTTTCAAGTCCTACCTAATTACAGAGACTTTCTTTCCAAAGTGACTGATTTCATTGAAATTTCTTTTGCCTGCTCCTTGTCATATATCACACAGCGTTTATCACTCTTCAAAAAAAAAGGAGTATATGAGTTTTCTGCTTTCTTTCTGTTTTAAGAGTTCACTTTTTACACTGCATTCTACAAGCTAAGACTTGTAAAATAAAACTTTTAAATAGTGGCTTAACTTTTTATAACAATGACCCATGATCCCTGTATTAAGCAATTTGGAAAGACACAAAGAAAGCAATATATTTCCCCAAGTTTCTAGAAGTAATCACTGTTAACACATACTTCCATGAAGAGAGTTTTGCTAAACAGATGGATGAAGAGGTAGATAGAAATAACTTTATGGAAACAAGTGATAATACACATACTGTACAAAAATAAAATGTGGTATATATCAGTTTGTTTGCATTTAACAGAAGAATAATAAAGATATAATGAAAGGACTGCTGTTCTTTAGTCACTGATTTGTGTTCAACTGTTTTGCAACTCCATAGACTGGAGATCACCAGGCTCCTCTGTTGTGGGATTTCCCAAGTAAGAATATTAGAGTGGGTGACCTTTTCCTTCTCCAGGGTATCTCCCCAACCCAAGGATTGAACCCACTTCTCCTGCTTGGCAGGCAGACTCTTTACCACTGAGTCAGCAGAGAAGCCCCACATAAAAGGGCTAGGATCTCCAAATTCCGACTAACATTTTTTTTTTCCTTTTCTTTGTGCTGCAAGAGATATTATTTCTATAAAAGTAAAGATCTATGAAAATATCAATACATTGAAATCATGTTATTTTTTACACATTATTTAGTTTTAATTAGTAGAAATGAAATGAAAGTAGGGTCTGGGACATCAGTACTCTGACATTAGTATTTTTAAACTGCTTTTCTACTTGTATCTGTAACATTCTATTCTGTGATTATAATTCACACTTACCTAACACAATTGCACAGCTAAAATATTTAATGTTCCCTTCCAGCTTCTCAATTCCTATATGGTCTTTTATTTTTATGTAAGCTTCCCTGGTGGCTCAGCTAGTAAAGAATCTGCCTGCAATGTGGGAGATCTGGGTTTGATCCCTGGGTTGGGAAGATCCCCTGGGGCAGGGAATGGCTACCCACTCCATTAATTCTGGCCTGGAGAATTCCATGGACTATATAGTCCATAGGGTCACAAAGAGTTGGAAACAAGGGAGCAGCTTTCACACACACGTTGCTTGGATGAATTTCATCAACTCTCTATTTGCAATTTTTTGCAAAGTGCTTCCATATGCTCTATTCCCTGAGAGATTTTCTTACTTGGGAAAATGTGCCTATTGCCTTTCTGCATTTGGCTTCCTTCATATCTCAGTTGGTAAAGAATCCGCCTGCAATGCAGAAGACTCTGGTTTGATTCCTGGGTGGGGAAGTCCGCTGGAGAAGAGATAGACTCCCCACACCAGTATTCTAGCTTGGAGCATTCCATGGACTCTATAGTCCATGGGGTCACAAAGAGTTGGATATAACTGAGTAACTTTCACTTCACTTTGCTTTCTACAGTTAAAGTGATAAGTATTCCTGGATCATCGCTTTTTAGACTAAACCATTGTCTTTTGATATTGTGTTGTATATTTTGCCACAGCTTACTTCTCACTGTAATTTACCACAATATTAATTATACTGGCTAGGCTATTGTTTTATATTTTTACTGAAGATGTCTTTCCTGGAAACATCAGTTACCTTTTTCGTATTTGGGCTGGTTGCTCCTCAGGGCTACTGCGTAGCAATGTCTGAAGACTTCTTTTGCTGCCATCCTTCACCCTGCCCTGTTGGTGTCTTTAATAAAGGACTTTCATACCATCCTCTTTACTGGTCGTTTCGTATATTGGCCAAGCTCATTCTGCAGTAGCATTATCGGGTTAAAAAGACTAGGACAAGCAGAGGACATAATGATGGCTAACTTTGGGGTTATACTGCTCCAATTTCAACTGGATGTCCTCCACACCTAGTGTTCAGGACTCATTGCAGGCTCTCCTATCTTTCCTGTACTGGATATTCTCTGTAGCGTATGGGGTTAGAGAAGGCGGGTTCACAAAAAGAACGAGACGGGCATTTTACAGGAACAGATCACCTTTTATGAGGTGAGAAGGGGCAGCAGGCAGATTAGTGAGCTGCTGCTATACTAACCCAAGAAAAAAGTAAGTATATATAAGCATATATGTGGAAAGCTACTGTCTTATGGGGGCCTGTTCTTCTCCAAGGTTGTTGGGAGTAGTTATCTTTTAAAAGGCTGGGGCAAGGAATCCTGGGGATCGGCCAGAGGCTGGACTGGCTGGGAGCTGGGCAAAGTCAATCTTAAGGTCCATCTTTTTCTCTGGGTGAGAGAGTTCTTTGTTTTGCATAGAATGGTGGAGAGGACCCGGAGTGGAGTTTTAACTCCAGGCTGTTTTGAGCTGTGTAACTTTCCTTCCTTCTCTTCCTATTTTTCCTGGTTGCATCTCTCTTTTTGCTATCATTGTTCCGTTATATATCTAGTCTTGGTTTATGGTCTCATTTTGATAGTTTTCTTGCTTTTACTGGTGTCAGTAAAATCTGGTCATTCTGATTTTTGAAAATTAGGTCATGACTTTGTTTTAAAACTTTATGAAATCTATTCCCATTATTCCTGGAATTCTAAAATTTCAATGATATACTACCTATGAGATAAGTTATTAAATGATTTTCCCATTTTTTTTCCTGTTGTTCTCTCTTAAGGAATTGTTACCATTAAGATATTAGACATTCTGAACTGGCTTGTTATTACCAAAATCTAGTGACTTATTTTTTTCCTAATTTTACAGAATGTAAGGCTGTGAATAGCTGTATCAATAATTACTTCATTTTCTTATTCTTAAGCAGTCTGTTAAATTTTAAACAATTAACTGGTCACATGTTTTTTAGTGAAATGAATGTATTTTAAAATTATATTTTAGTTAGCATAATTAGTCTCTTTTCAGAATCAGTATTATGATATATAGGGGGAAATATCTTTAAATAAAAATTAGAAATATTATGTCTCCATTTGTTTTTATAGTATAAATACT
>SJYC01030988.1:0-16490 GCA_006408675.1 Madoqua kirkii
TTTGTTTACCTAATATTAATATTATAATATAGCTTAAGGAATCCTCCAAGCAAGAATACTGGAGTGCATAGCCATTCCCTTCTCCAGGGGATCTTCCCAACCCAGAGACCAAACCCATGTCTCCTGCATTGCAGGCAGATTCTTTACCAGCTGAGCCACCAGGGATGCCCAATATAGCTTAGGATATAAAGCAAATTTAGTTACTCCAAAGAAGTCACTACATATAACTGATGATTGTAGTTTAAAATATATTGTTAAATGCATTTAATAAATAAATAAATAAATAAATAAACTCCACATTATTGTGGGATTTTTTTTTTAAACTTGATTACTTTTTATATGTAGAATTTTTCCTAAAATGGATACTTAAAGCATAAAATTATGCTTTGAGGGGATTTTAGACTCCATTGTAGTACTCTATTCTTAATCTTTCTTTGTATTATTCACATAAATTGTTTTCTCAGTATTTTTTTCTCATTCTGTATACAATCACTAAGAGGAAGATATTTGGGTACTATTGGTTTAACCTAAAATGTACTGAATATGAATAAGCATAGCTTTACTTTACAAAAACTGTTCATGGTGCCACCGTTGTCTAAGAGTAGCAGAAAAGAAAGAAAAAATACATATAAAGTAGAAAAATATTTGAACTTGACTGCTATCTATGTCAGAGAAGGCAATGGCAATCCACTCTAGTATTCTTGCCTGGAAACTCCCAGGGACAGGGGAGCTTGGTAGGCTGCAGTCCATGGGGTCACACAGAGTCGGACACGACTGAAGGGACTTAGCAGCAGCAGCAGCTATTATGTACTTATCAGGAAAAACTGCTTCTCTATGAGGCCAAAACAGCTCCATAATTTTTGTTTTTGAAAGCCCCTTCAGAAAAGCAGCTCTGGAATTTTTCAAATTCCTTTCAGTTTGGTTCAGGAAACTACCCATGGACAGGAGTCAGTAAGATATAGACGGTTAACAGTCTTGCTCTTAAGAAGATTCAGAGTCCAAAAGACTGTTCTATACATCTGTGTCTCTTTTGCTGTACTGAGAGGGAAGTGGGAGGGGGGTTCAGGATGGGGAACACGTGTATTCCTGTGGTGGATTCATGTTGATGAATGGCAAAACCAATACAATATTGTAAAGTAATTAACCTCCAATTAAAATAAATAAATAAATAAATAAATATTTTTTAAAAGAAGATTCAGGTAAGTGGGTTGGGAGTACAAAGCAGTAAGCAGGTTAATCATACATTAGGAGAACTGCAAGAAAAAGTACAAAACGATGAAGTAGTACAGAGGAAAGCAGTGAGTGAGGGATGCTTCTCAGCAGAAATTAACACCTGAGCTGGATTTGAAGGACATTTAAATAAAAGAACCTGCCAAACTGATGGGATGGAGTGGGAGAGGTTTAAAACAAGGAGAGACAGAATGACGAGCATTAGAGTGTTTTTCTGTTTTGTTTTTAAAGGAACTAGGAGTATTTAACTATTGAGCAAAAAGTACGAAAGGCAAGTTCGTTGAAAATAAGACAGAAAAATAATTACATGTGTTACCACGAAAGGCCATGGGTGTTATGCTAGGCAGCTTGGACTTGCCCTGGAGGTAATGAGGGTCCACTAAAAATGGTAAATAGGGACATGACAGAGTCCACAGCCTCTGGAACCAAGAGAGAGACCTTTGCCAAGGTTACACAGTAATAGGTTGATAAATTAGAGGATCATGAATTGGAAGCAATGTACAGAGTTTAAAAATATTTAACGGATAAAGACAGAAGGGATTGATGATTGCTCACACATATAAAGAAGACTGAAAAGGCAACGCTCTCTTTCAGATTTATGATTTGGGTGATTGGATGCATAATGATGGCAAAAACCAAGGTAAGGAACAGAGGGCAAAGTAAGGAACAGAGGACAAAGTAAGGAACAGAGGGCAAAGTAAGGAATAGAGGAAAAGCTCAGGTTTGGAGGGCATGGAGAGCAACTCCGGTTTTGAATTCTTTAACTGTTCATTTATATTTAGAAGCAGACATCTAATTGGCATATATATATATACACACACATACATACATATATATAGGGGGAGAAAGAGAAGGGGCATGCAGAATTTAATAAGGTCTAGATTTAAGAGGTAAATTTAAGTGTTAAAATATTTTAAAGAATTGGAGTAGACAGGATAATAGGGTTCTAACTATGCTTTCTTAGATGCTATGTTTTTCTATTTGGTATCCCTTAATTACCTACAAGTGCAAGCTAGCAGCTAAAGATGTTTACATCTCTTGTATTCTGTAGCCCATACTCTGAACCTCTTCCTTATCTAACTCACATGCCCAGGCAGTATTTCCCTTGCCCAGAATAAACTCAGGGCCAATACAGATGGCAGGAGACAACTCCCCATGCCCAAAAAGTCCACCAGAATTCCTGAAACTAGCCAACCCTAAGTCATTTAGCTCATGAATAACCCAAATAAAACTCTAATCTCCACACTCCTATCTCTCCATCCTTGCAAAACCTGGGGCTTTGCTGTGTGACCCTGCACAGGGTAACAGGCCTCTTTCTGCTGGAAAATGTAAATAATACATTTTTACTTCAGAGGAAATTGTCTTCATGTTTGTCATCTAACTGATTAAAACAAATCCCAGGTATAAACCTTGAAACAAGCAGTCCATAAGAAGGTGAGAAGCAAGCAAGGGGCAAAATAGAAGTCTGGGAAACAGTGGCATCAGAACATCAAGGAACAGAGGTAACAAGAGAAGGATCAGGAGAGCTAGGCCTTATTAGTACCATCATTTTCGTATAAAGATACTGAACCACATCAGTTAAAACATGGACAGAAAAGATATCCACAGGTTTGCAAGATGAAGTTATTGCTAATGACATTAACGAATGTTTCGTAGATATGGTAGAATTCAAATCCAGCTGAGAGATTATTTATGAATATCAGTTTTCCCTGCTGGTCATTTCTTTTCTTGATAACTCATCAAAAGCTATGACTTCTGACTTTGAAGAACTTTCTCCATATAATTGTACTCTTGAGAACTCTAGGTAAGTGCATTATATATAATACATGCTCTCTCTATATTTAGAAACAGAATTTCTCAACTATAGTATGAATAGAAAAAAGTATATGTATGTCCATTGAATCATAGACATAAAAAAAGGCTTTGAAGAAGCTTTTGAGTGAATGAAAAAAGAATTGAGTGAATGAGTAAATGATCACAAACATTAAAATCAAATTCAATAGAAATTGAAATTACATAAATGCACATGTCTGGACAAAATTTAGCAATACAATTATACTTCCTAATTTTAGAGGGGGAAAATGAAATTTGAACAAGTTAACTTGTCTAAGGATCCACTCACTACCTTGTTCTGGTTATTTGTACAATGTTTCCCTTCACTACATGGCACATGGCCTTCAAATCATTTTCCATTAATTTGTTTATCTAGTTTGCTCCCCTTCATGAAAAATGCCTGACATTACACTATAATTATATGATATGATGGATTAGTTTTTAATATTCCATTTGACATAGATTCTTCTTTTCTTCAAGACAAAGAACAGTTTTTTTTTTTTTTTTAATTTTTTTAATGACCATGGTATTGTCCTGGTTATGTGATTATGGTTAGAGTGGTGTGGGTGATGGGTTAATGACATATAGAATTTTTTGTGTGATACTGGTGATGGTGAGGTGGTTGAGTAGTTTTAGAAGGGTAAGAATACACTGATAATTGTCCTCAGGATTTCCCACAAAACACAGATATACCCACAGATAAAAAAGGAATAATGAATGTTGTTCTAAATCTTGCAAGTTAACCAGTGGGCACTTCCCAGACCTGCTGCTGCCAGTGCCCCTGTCCCTGCCACCCCACGCCCCTGCAGGAGACCCTCCAACGCTGGCAGGGCTTCCTGGTGGCTCAGTGGTAAAGAATCTGCCTGCCAGTTCAGGAGACATGGATTCAGTCCCTGGCCTGGGAAGATTCCACATGCTGTGGAGCAGTGAAGAAGACTGTAGGCCACAACTATTGAGCCTGTGTTCCGGAGCCCAAGAGTTGCAGCCACTAGCCCCACAGGCCACAGCTACTTAAGCCTGAGTGCCCTGGAGCTTGTGCTCCACAACAAGAAAGGCCCCTGCAAGGAGAAGCCCGTGCACCAGAACTGGCGAGTAGCTGCCGCTTGCCTCGACTGGAGGAAAGCCCGCGTGGCAAAGAAGACCCAGCACAGCCAAAATAAACAAATAATAAAAAAAAAAAATCTTGTAAGTTAAGTAAGACAAAATATGGTAGTCATCATTTCAGTGATAGTATATTTTTAAGACCCTTTGCAACAAGAAAGACAAACTATGCTAATTATTGCAAATTACCCATTTTGTAAAGTGCCAATACCAGAACAGAGATGCTTCTGAAAATAAATTTTACTGGCTTTCTCTGTTTCTCTCTTTTTTTTTTCTTGAGAACCTGTCCCCACTTCAACATTCTATTTTATGTCCCGTTTCTACTTCCCCCTGCATAGTGGAAGTAGACAGCTATTGATTACAGTTGCCCCCAAACACTCTGAGCTATGGAGCTAAATCAAGTTGGGGGGGGGGGAATTGTTCACCCTATGCAAACAAATTTCTTCCAGGCTTGATTTTAATGACAGTTCTTTCTAGAACCCTTGTAATGAGGCCATTAAAAAGGTCCTGAAACCACAACAAGGTTACAAATGTCTTGCTGCGGGATGTATTTCTTCATCAAGTATCAAAGAAAAGAGAAAGAGAGAGAGGGAACTATGGAAGCAAGAAAGATAGGCAGGGAGAAAGGAAGAATGGAAAGAAAAGCGTGTGGAAGGGATTTAACCTTCACCATCTAGCATTATTGATTTGATTTGGTAAGCGTGTTTTAAAGTGTGCTCAGGAAGCTGAATAACTACTAACTACTGTATCTGAATCTTACCAGTCTTTCTTTAGGATTTTCCTGGTGGCTCAGATGGTAAAATATCTGTCTACAATGCGGGAGACCCTGGTTCAATCCCTGGGTCAGAAAGATCCCCTGGAGAAGGAAATGGCGATCCACTCCAGTACTATTGCCTGGAAAAATCCCATCGACAGAGGAGCTTGGTAGGCTACAGTCCATGGGGTTGCAAAGAGTCGGACATGACTGAGCAATTTCACTTCACTAGTCTTTCTTTTAATATTCTGTTTTTTGTTTCAGGGTCCTATCCAGGATTTTATCTCATGATTTGTGATTTTGCCTTAGTTTCCTGTCACCTGTAGATTTCCTCAGTTTCCCCTTGTCTTTCATGACCTTGAAACCTTTAAACAGTATTGATCACTTCAAATATTCTTTAATTTGGAGTTAAGATAATTTAAACTAACTGAAACATATTGCCTGCTGCTGCTAAGTCACCTCAGTCGTGTCCGACTCTGTACAACCTCAAAGAGAGCAGCCTACAGGCTCCCCTGTCCCTGGGATTCTCCAGGCAAGAACACTGGAGTGGGTTGCCATTTCCTTCTCCAATGCATGAAAGTGAAAAGTAAAAGTGAAATCATTCAGTCGTGCCCGACTCCTAGCGACCACATGGACTGCAGCCTACCAGGCTTTGCATTCCATGGGATTTTCCAGGCAAGAGTACTGGAGTGGGGTGCCATTGCCTTCTCTGAACATATTGCCTAATTCATAGCTAATCTATATCCTTTTCCCTTTTTCCTTATTTGTATTCAATATTTTCTAATCACTGGGCTAAGGTTACACTTCCTTGGCAAGAATATCACAGGAAATTATGTTATGTCCTTCCCAGTGCACCCTATCATGAGGTCCACGATGTTCAGATGTCTTATTACTGGTGACAGTGATTTTGGCTACTTGTTTAAGATATTTTCTGCTGATTTTCCCACTGTGAAGTTACTCTTCTACACTTTGCAGTTAACAGGTAACTTTGGGAAGATCCTTTGAAACTATACAGATTTTGTTTCTCCTCAAACTTTTACCCATTCATTCCCAGACCTTCTCTGCAACAGCTACTATCGTGGTATTTGCCTAATGGCTTATGTTTCCTCTTTGCTTCTGTGTTTATTAATTGGAGTTCTACTGTAAGTAATAACTATCCCTTCTGCTCTGCTTATTTTTTATAATGATAAATCATTTTTTACTTAAGTTTAGTCTGTGGATTAAGTTCTAACACTACTATAATTTGTTACTCAGATTATTCCAGGTCTGTCTATTGAGAGTTCCTGCACATTGGCTCCTTTTCCTTAAAGAAGTCCTCATCTTGTTTGAGTACATCCTTACTGTTTGATTGTCACATGTCCCAGATTCATTGTATATCTTAGCCTTATCTCTATATGCCTTAGCCTTGGAGTCAGTCATTTCTCTAAGGAATACTAGTTCCTTTATTGGGAGAATGGTACTTGGAAAAAACCTAGAACTCAGTGTTACTGCAGTATCAGCATTTTAGGCCCTCATAGCAAGCCCAGCTGGGAAATACATACCTGCATACTAACTGTACTAGATTCTGAGGGTTGCTGCAACAAATTACCCTAAATCTAGTGGCTTAAAATAACAGGTTTATTCTCTCATAGTTCTGAAAGCCAGAAGTCTGAAATATTGAACCTATTTTGCATTCTTGGCATAAATGACATTTGATCATGTGTATTATTATTAATGTGGTATTGAGAGTGTTTGCTAATATTTTCTTTAAAACTACTGAATTAATATTTGATTCTGTTTGCTAACATTTTCTTTAGAGTGTTTGAATTAATGTTAAGGAGTAATATCCATCAGCAGTTTTCTGTCTTTTTACTCTTTTTACATAGTTTAGGTATCAGATTTATTTTTCTTTCAAAAAAATTTTTTACTTGAATAATTCCTCTTTTTTTCTTTTGGTCTTTTTACTTATTTTCTGTGAATTTTATGTGTCTTATATTGAGAAGGGTGTATTACAATCTTCTATTAGCAGACATACAAAGGGGAGGTGACTGAAGTACCTTAGACACAAAGTTTCATGAAACATAAAACCTTAGTAATCAAGATCGAAGTGTTATTCATTCAGTCATGTCCGACTCTTTCCAACCCCATGGAATGTAGCTAGTCAGGCCCCTCTGTCCATGGAATTCTCCAGGCAAGAATACTGGAATGGGTTGCTATTCCCTTCTCCAGGGAATCTTCTGCCCCAGGGATGGAGCATGGATTTCCTTTATTGAAGAAGGATACTTTACCACCTGAGCACAGAGAAGCCCTATGTGACCAAGATAAATATTAATAATATCTAAAGCAATATTTTAAAAGATCAAATTAGCAAACTAAAACCTATGGGACAGCCTTGTGTTTTTATGAATAAAGTTTTATTAGAATCTCAGCCAGGATTATGATGATGTGAGTGAGGCAAGGTTGTATAAGTGAAAGAGTCAGATCTTGTCTTTAACATTTTATATTTAGTCATCATGGGTTTTTTTAAACTCATATTGATTATATTAGTGTAGACCTTATAGACATTTATTGAACTCCACTGCATTCTCACATGTTTCACCGTAGTCTAACTAGGTTTTCTAATGTCTCTAAACTTCCTGATATATTTGCTTCATACAGATGGCAACTGCTTTATTCAATTTTTTGATATCATCCTCTTTAATATTCTTGTTTTTGAAATCCCTTCTGTGCAGGTTTTGCTCTGATCTTCCCAGTTACTTTTATCCCCAAGATTTAGAGTGAATTTATTTATTTCTGGTGATCGTAGCAGCTCACCCCCAGGCCCCATAACTGGTGTTTCTCCTCTGATCTTGTTTTTTTCTTTTCCCCCTCAGTCTGTGCTGCTGGCCATAAAGATAGCAGAGAAATGGAACTTGTCTTTCTTTATTTTTCTCTTCTTATTTGTGATTATTTTTCTGTTTCTGCTGCTGCTAAGTCGCTTCAGTCGTGTCCGACTCTTCGCGACCCCATGGATTGCAGCCCACCAGGCGCCTTCGTCCATGGGATTTTCCAGGCAAGCGTACTGGAGTGGGGTGCCATTAAATATTAAAGAGAATGATATCAACCTTCTCCTTTCTGTTTCTACATTCAAATAATTTTGAGTGTATTTTTGTTTTAAATTTTCATATACATGAAATTATTTCTTATTGTTGGGAAGGAGATTTGAGGAAGTTATTATGCATTGACTATATTTTTTTTTTTTTTTTTCCCCTCAATCTGTGCTGCTGGCCATAAAGAGGGCAGGGAAATGGAACTTGTCTTTCTTTATTTTTCTCTTCTTATGTGTGATTATTTTTCTGTTTCTTCTTCTACTGCTGCTAAGTCACTTCAGTCGTGTCCGACTCTTCGCGACTCCATGGACTGCAACCCACCAGGCTCCTTCGTCCATGGTATTTTCCAGGCAAGCGTACTGGAGTGGGGTGCCATTACCTTCTCCTTTCTGTTTCTACATTCAAATAATTTTGAGTGTAGTTTTGTTTTAAATTTTCATATACATGAAATTATTTCTTATTGTTGGGAAGGAGATTTGAGGAAGTTATTATGCATTGACTATGGCTTGAAACTGTCTGGATTATATTATAACCCTTTATAATAGAATATGTTGCCAAGTGATATGCAAACAAATTATTAAGTATTTTCAAAAAATTATCCACAATTGTTACCTTAAACAGCTAAAGCTAACTGAAAAATGTAGCTAGGATCCTGGTGTCTGAAACTGGGCAGCATAGGTACCATTTCCCTGTAACAGAACAATGGAGAGATATGCAGATTGATGTTTAATTTTCTAGCTAGGGCATCAGATTTGAAGTTGAACATTTCTCTGTTCAAACTGCCAGATGCGGAATCCCTAACAAGCCTAACTGTTCCAAGTTTCATTTCCTTCTTTTCTAAAATGTCCGTGTTGTTGGGACAAATAATCAAATCTTGTACTCAAAGTATCTAGCAAGAATGCCTTGCATAGAGGGTGTTCAGAAGTGTTCTATAATTTATTTTCTTTTTCCTTCCCTGCATTTTTGGGGCACTATAATACATTATCTGGCATATTCCTTCTTTTTTCCCTTATGTATCTGTGTTGAAAATGTGGTCTTTCCCCACTTTTGACACAAATTTCTCATCACCCTTCTGCTCTGCCAAATATTAAGGCGCCAATCTTACCCTATTCTGAGATCTGTAATCTTCAATGCACAGAATGAACTTCAGTTCTCATTGTGATGTTTTTATAGCATAAAAATTGCATACAAATGTCCATTCATTAGCTCAAACAGTTAATACTAAAACAAGTTAGGTACAGGTTGGGATTTGTATCAGTTAAAATTCTGTTCAAAAGGGAGGGGATATATGTATACCTATGGCTGATTCATGTTGAGGTTTGACAAAAAACAACAAAATTCTGTAAAGCAATTATTCTTCAGTTAAAAAATTAATTAAAAAAAAAAATCTGTCCATTTTCTCATCATCTAAATGCTTCATTACTGGACTACCGAGGAAATTCAGAAACCTCTCACTGCAGTTCTGCCCTGCTTCTCCTGCTGAGCTTACGCCCTTTCTTAGGCAAATCACTTTTCTTTTTCTAGTTCTTCTTTATATTCTGTTCCAGTTAGTCAACTCAGTTCTACTCAGTGCAACTCAAGTTGATTCAAATCAATTCAGGTAAGTTTCAGACATTTCAGTTCCCACTTACAGAGCTATCAAGACTGCATGCTATGCTTGTGATGAAGGAAATAAAATTGATAAAGGAGCTAAAAGCCACCGACAGATACACAAAGCAATGTTGTCACACTGGTGAGTCAGACCTGGTGCGATAGGATGACAGGGAGAGTGGTGAATTCTCCCTGGGTTTTGGAGATGCATCAGAGAGGGAGTATATTTAGAGTGGGTCCTTGTGAGTGGGGTTTTATGAAAAATGAAGTGATTAGTGGTGGACATAGGCATTCTGATAAGGGCATTATTTACAGAGATGACCTCAGGTTATATGTCGGTCTTCAAACAGAGCCCTTGAAAGCTTACATTTTCCTTAAGGACTTAGAGACTACTAAAAAGACTGTCAAAAGGGAAAGAGAGATTAAAAAAAAATAAGAGTTTTAAGACTGAACAGAGCTGATACAGGTCAACTATTTTACATTAAAAAAAAAAATCTATTGAATCCTAAGTTTCAAAGCCTGAGCTGATCTTTACCCTAATGAAAGTCTCCTTTCTCTAAAATCTCACCATTATTTAATATATTCATGCTTTATTTTCTTCTTTATCGCTTTATTATTTGTCTTCATATCCAAGACCTGGTCTAATTTGTCCTTAACTTATTGCTGAGTTCATGTTATGCCCTTCATTTTAATCATTCTGGCTTCGTCACTGTCCATCAGCTATTTGCTTACCTCATATATGCGAGCACTTTCAATTATGTAGACTAATTGGATTGGGAAAGCATTGTTGGTATTAAAAAAGAATATGAATGAGATGGGTTATTAGGGAAATTCTGGCCTAGAGCCGTTTATAAAGCTTGACATCTTCCATCAGTTATAACAAACCTTTCATGTGCCTTTCATTTTATTTTGTATTTACTTTTCTTTAGTTTCTTAGGAAAAAAAAATCATGACTTTGTGGAGACTTTAGAGGAAGAGCAACCTGCATTTCGTCATATTACTTTCCAGCTGAATGTGAAGGCAAAGGTGACCTTAGAAGCTTCCAGCTGAAGATGAAAAAGCCCTTGTCAGCCTTCTTTTCTTAATAATTGGGAGATCTTCCCTGTCCCAAGCAGTTGGACTTTAAGTGACTGAGTGATAAAGTTGTGTTGTGTTAAGGCGTGGAGATTTAAGACCTTACTTATTACAGCAGCCAGCATTACAAACCATTAGATACTGTACCTCTGTAATTTTTTAATCTATTCTTTCTTTGGAAGTCCATAAAGAAAAGCCTTTAAGAATTTCTGGGAAAACTACGTTGCTAAAGAGATTTAAACAAACAAACATGCATAACTTTGAATAGGGATGCTATTTGTTTGCTTCTTTGTCTTATGGGAATTATCAATCATTCCTCGACTAGTCTAGGAATGGGCTTTTTATAAAAAAATATAAAAAGATTTTTGCAGCGCGGATTGCTATTCTTGGCTGTATGGGCTGTACAGATAGGCAGAAGGACCAGCTTGAAAAAGGGAAGTTTATTCATAGTGAAAATATGAGTAAACTATGACAAATACATATTTTAAATTAAGAGGAAAACAATATTACCTTATATTTAGCCATACATTTATCATTTCCAGTGCTCTCCAGTCTTTTCAGGAGATCTGTTATTAGCCTAAAGAACTCCCTTTATCATATCTTATTTTTGCAGATCTATTGGCAATAAATGATTAGTTTCAATATCTGAAAATGTCTTTAACATTTGAATATTTGGGGAGTATAAAATTCTGGATTATCAGAGATTTTTCTTTTTCTGTTTTTTCTTTCTGCTCTTCCAAGATGTCTGTTCTTCAGTGTTTCAGTTAAGAAGACTGTGAATATTTACATCATTGGTCACCTGTTATTATGTGTTCCAGGCAACTTTAACATCTTTCTGTTATTTTGTCTGGAGGCAGTTGGAGGATAATATATCTAAGTGTGGTTTTCATTTTATTTTATTTTTTGTAATTTGGGAGACATCTTAAGTCTGTAAATCTATGTCTCTCCCCAAATTTGGCCACTACTGCTTTAAATATTTTATTGCCCCTTTCTCCTCTTTCTTCTTAGGATTCCATTCACTCAGTCATTAAATGTTTTGCTATTCTTTTATAGGCCCTAATGTTTTATTCTTTTAAAAATTTTTTTACAACTTCTTTTCCAATATCGATGCCTTTTGTTTCTTTTTCTTGCATTATTGAACTTGCTGGAACCTTCAGTATAATGTTAAATAGAAGAGGATATTCTTGTCTTTTTCCCAATGATGGGAAAATTAGATCTTTTATCATTCAGTATGATATTAATTATAGGTTTTCCATAGTTGTCCTTTTTCAGATTGAGGATATTCCTTTCTATTTCAAGTTTCCTGAGACTTTTTAAAAAATAATCAGAATTGATGTTGGATTTTGTCAAGTGATTTTTTGCATCTATTTAAGTGACTGTCTGTTTTCTCTTGTTTAGTTTATTACTATGGTAAATTACAGTGTCCTTTACTCTTTTCACAGACCTTTCATTCTAGATGAGAGAACCAGATACAGTAAACACAACACATAATAAATGATGTAGTATGTCAGAGGTTAGAAAACCTATAGAAAATAAAGCAATATAGAGGATGGTCAGAATTTACTGAGAGCATTGTCCTTGGGATGGGGACTCAACTTTCTACAAGGTGCTCAGTGTAGACATCACTGAAAGATGACTTCAGAGAAGTACAAGAATTAGAGGGTTAAGCCTGAACTTTCCTGGGGAAACATATTTGCAGGAAAATGGAAGAACCGATGCAAAAATTCTAAAATGACACATAACTTGAGTGTTTGAGTAGAGCAAAGAGGCCAATCAGGCTGGAGGAACCAGAAGAGCAGAAGAGTCAGAGAGAGAATGGGGAGGGTCCTCTTAGAGAACAGAGCACGTGTTTTGTCCATTAGTAAAATTCTAACTGGTTCACTGTAATCATTCTTAGGATAAACCCTTGAAAGATATATAATCATTTTCTTTAGAGCTAACCTTGAATCCAAATCTAAAATGGGAGGAAAATGGATATATGTTGTAAAATTGGGAAAAAAATTAAAATGCCAAATATCTCTAGTGATATTAGCCACAATATATTTATAGTTTTACCACTTAGCCTATCTCCTCTCATTTTTATTATCCCTTCTGACTGAATTATAACCTTCATGTGGTATTATGATTTAGCTTTCTAGGGTAAATAGTTTCTTCCTTACTAAAAAAAAAATCAAATTTGCTCAGATTCTGCTGAAATATACATATATTTTCCCCCCGTGGGATGAAATTCACAGTTGGTACTAGATAAATGCATTAGTAATTTCTTTTCAGGAATCACATGAACATTTTTGAAACAATAAATTGTGCTTTCTGAAAGACTGTACAGATTTTTGTCCTTGACCTCATAAAATTAGACGACACATTTAAAAATACTTTCCTGGTACCCTTGAGCATTGTCTTTCTAGTACTTTCTCTTTGACAAGGTCTAGACTTTTTCCAGAGTCTCCAATCATTGCCAAATAAGTTGCTAAACAGTACAGGCTTTGTGGTGCTGTAATAGCTGTCGTGTGACAAAGTTGTTCAACTTCTTGCTTCTGAGAACTGCATGTCTTTTTAAGTTTATTCTTCTATATACCCTCTTCCATCTGGAAGTGTCTTATAATGCCACGAAGGAGAAATAACCATGACAACAAAGACAGACACATGGAAAAACAAGCAACCGTCTTCTGATTTTTTAAAGATGCCATGCTTAAGGCAAGGCCTTCCACAGGTGGTCTGCAAACTAACAGCTGAAGCAGACACATGGGTGCAAGACATTTCTGTAGCACATCAAGGGGAACATTCAGGCTTACACGCTGTCTTACCCTGCTTACATCTCCAGGAGCGCTAGTTTGCCCACTTTGGGCTTTGCACAGGGAAGTTCTGCCTTTGGAAAGAATTTTTTACACAGATTGAACTAATATAAGAAATACTATATTCACAGTCATTCATGTTTATCAGGAAACCACCACTACGTAGCCTAATTGTCTTTCCTCGCAATGTAAGAAACCACAGCATGTTGCGTCTAGAGGAAAAAGAGCAAATGAAAATAGCATTCACTCATCTAAATTCATCGGTAATAATAGTGATAATGGTAGGATAATGGTAGCCACAAAAATCATGCTGAGGTTCAGTGTGATTAAATTCTGTGAAAAATTGACATTGTTATAACATTAACAATTGATCCCTCCTAATTAAGTCATATAAAAAATTATGAACCTGTGTAAATCTTTCCATGTGGAAAATCCAGTAAGTATCAGGAAGTTCCAAATATCTGGATCAAGTGAATTTTCAACTGTTTGGTACTATTGCCACATTAGCTCAGCACACTAGGAGACAACTCAAGATAGAGATCATCCTTGTCAGTATTAGCCTTAGCAGCATGTGAGGAATAAGGAATGTGAGGTCCTTAGGAATGTATACTTTGCATAGAGTCCTAGGCCTTGGTTACCCTATTTCACCAGTCCTTGAAACAATGCTAAAAGGTTGGTGCTGCTCTTGTTTTCATCTTGTAAGAACTTTGAATTTTAAATAAATGACTTGTAAATAATCATTCAGCCCCTGTATGTTGACATCAGGACATGAACTAAGGTTGTTTTCATTGTTCAGTTGCTCAGTCATGTCCAGCTCTTTGCGGCCCCATGGACTGCAGCAAAACAGGCTTCCTTGTCTTTCACCATCTCCCAGAGTTTGCTCAAACTAATGTCCATTGAGTTAGTGATGCCATCCAACCATCTCATCCTCTGTCGTCCCCTTCTCCTCCTACCTTCAATCTTTTCCAGCATCCAGGTCTTTTCCAATGATTTGGCGGTTTGCATCAGGTCGTCAAGGTGTTTTGACTAAATCCTGTGCTCTTTCTGTTGCATCAAGACAGCTTAAACATTGGGGACCCTTTCAGCCCCGACTGGAAATAATTATTGTCTTCTCCTCTTCAGTTTTGTCTGAATTTCCTCATCTAAATATTCAGTACTAAATTCCAGTCATGTGTTAATCACAAATGTCAGAGCCCCAGGAGAGAACTTGGATGCAGACAGTGGACATATCTGATTGTCTACATTGGTACACTGCTGCTTGAAGAATTTTATTTTAGGACTTCAGTGTCTTTTAACGTCCAGATAAAACATTTGGGACCAGAATGAAATAGTTTGGGATGTATCAATATTTGGAACTTATCATTGAGCCCTTTTCCATAGACCGTTCTAAAGCAAGGAACTTGTGGCACCATCGTAGGTGCTAATTACACAGGAAATGGACAGGTGGGAGTGTGTTGCTAGGGTGGAACTGGACGTAGTTTTCATATTGCTTATATTTCAGATTTCATTTCACATTGCTATATGCTCCTATACTCATCTCCAGATCTTAAGAAGCATCTCTTCACCCCAGCACAGCACCCCACCGTCTAAACATTCCATTTCACCTTAATCAAATGAATTTCTTATTTATCTGTTCTATATGGCAAACTTCCAGTAAGATTTATTTTTAATAAGGTCTCTGGATAAATGAAAGTTTGCAAATCATGAGAGGATTAAGGAAAAGGTTGAGTGATCATTAAAAAATTCCTGGTATCTTCCTGATTGGGCTTTTCCTGTTACCCATGATAGATATACATTCTTATACTAGATTCCTTCTTATCTCTTTATTTCATCCTCTAATTTCTAGGCAGGTGAGAAAATACAGAAATAATTTGCCAAAGTGAGGACTTCTAACCCAAAGGCATATAACTATTTTTCAAAGGGTGATCATCCAACTCTGAAAGCGATTTGATTCTGAGAATTTTCTAAGTATCTGGCCTAGATAATGAAGGGTGGTTCTGCCCTTTAAAAGTGCGTTACTGCTTTGAAACAATGGTGAATATCTTTTAGAAGCATGATTTTCCAGCATTTAAATGTACGATGAAGAGAAACATAACTTGTCAACACTGCAAGGAATTTACTGCCCAACAAACAATGGAGGTAATGACTACAGAGTTGTTTTATGAGACCTTAGTCTATTAACATTCTACATTAGTCACCCCAAGCAAAGGCAGAATCCAGCATTTGTATTTATTTTTCCCCAAACAGTGCAAATGGTCACAGGCTAAGGTGCAAAATCTGTATGGTAGCTCTGGTGGTCTGTTAACGTGTGAGTGGAGCATCCTTTCCATTCTTCTTTATCCACTGGATCAGCTTTCTGAGCATCAATTTCAAGTGTATTTCATTCAGAAGTGATGTAAGTGATTCTGATTTAACCTTATAAATGTTGTCTTCGTCCCCACCCCCATTCTCGTGCATCCCAAATCCTTTTCAGTTCCTGGTTGTAAACTTGACATGCTTCATTTGATATTGATGATAGCAATTTTTGTTATAAGGTTTTTCTAACCTCTTTCTCAAAGCTAGTTTAATGCCAAATGTCAGTTAGCAAGAAATATGCTTTCTTGTCAATAGCTAATTCTTTTTTTTTTTATGATATTACTTTCATGGATACACACGTGCAAGTATATTTAGAATTTTATGCTTTCATTTTTGTAAAACTGCATTCTGTCTTTCTTAACTCATTTTTTCTGTGAACATATACATGGTGCCAGAAATTATATTTAAACTACTTGCTTATTGAAGTAGTTACTGCAATTTTCATGCTTTCAACGTGAAGGCATTTTAGACGTGATGTATTTAAGGGTTTAAAAGCAGCAACAACACACTTTCTCCGCATCCCAACTCCCAGTAGCAGTCTCAAAATTTGAAAACCACCTTCCTTCTTATGTAGAAGGACAAAGAGACAGGGTCACCTGCTTGTGCCTTGTGCTTAAATTGAGGTGGGATAATTCATGTCTTTTCCTTGAAGATAACTGCTATTTTCACCATGGAGACCAAAAAAAAAAAAAA
>SJYC01030989.1:0-24438 GCA_006408675.1 Madoqua kirkii
TCCTCCGCCTGTCTTTTTCTTGTCACTTGTCTTCATGCTCTGTGTTCTTTCTTCCATTTCTGTGTGACTATGTTAAATAAAACATAGCACTTTCAGCCCATCTCAGGCAACTCATATAGAATATTCATTAGGCAGAAGGGTCAAGAATAAGAAACCATAAATTGTGAAGAAGTGCTAGGAAGAAGTAGTCTGAATGAAGATTCCAGAATGCTAGATGTTTCTTTCACAGGCTCACAAAGCCAGCGTGGTAGCAGGAAACCAAACTGGTTGGAGTGCACTTTATAATCACTTCAGTTTTTAGGATATGTAAGTATAAAGGAGTTTAACTCCTGCCATTGCTCACACTTATGTGTCTGAACATTCAATTTGACATTTCCACATAAATCTATATTCTCTCATTGTAATGACTTTAAAGAAAGTGGGATACTAAAGAATACAACTGACAAACAACTCATCTCAAAAATATACAAGCAACTTATGCAGCTAAATTCCAGAAAAATAAACTACCCAATCAAAAAATGGGCCAAAGAACTAGAAGATATAGAAGATACCTCACACTTTTTAGGGTAGCCACTTAAAAAAAAATCTAACCCAGAAAATAACAAATGCTTTGAGGAGATGAAGAAATTGGAACTCTCAAGTACTATTTTGTGGTAATATGAAACAGTACAGTTGCTAGTGAAAACAATATTGTAGGTCCTCAGAAACCGAAAAATAGAATTACCACATGATCCAGCAATTGCATTTTTGGGTATATGCCAAAAATTGTTGAAAGTTGGAAATCAAAGAGATAATTATGCATTAATGTCCACTGATATATGCCAAAAATTATTGAAAGTTGGAAATCAAAGAGATAATTATGCATTAATGTCCACTGTAGCATTATTCATAGGCAGCCAAAAGGTGAAAGTAACCCAAATGTTTACCAGTGGATGAATGATAAACGAAATGTGGTGCCTACAAACCTGTCTCTTATACACATCTCAGGCATTTCTCCAAAGAAGACATACGGATGGCTAACAAACACATGAAAAGATGCTCAACATCACTCATTATCAGAGAAATGCAAATCAAGACCACAATGAGGTACCACTTCACACCAGTCAGAATGGCTGCGATCCAAAAGTCTACAAGCAATAAATGCTGGAGAGGGTGTGGAGAAAAGGGAACCCTCTTACACTGTTGGTGGGAATGCAAACTAGTGCAGCCACTATGCAGAACAGTGTGGAGATTCCTTAAAAAACTAGAAATAGAACTGCCGTATGACCCAGCAATCCCACTGCTGGGCATACACACCAAGGAAACCAGAATTGAAAGAGACACCTGTACCCCAATATTCATTGCAGCACTGTTTACAATAGCCAGTACATGGAAGCAACCTAGATGTCCATTGGCAGATGAATGGGTAAGAAAGCTGTGGTATATATGCATAATGGAATATTACTCAGCTACTAAAAAGAATGCATTTGAATCAGTTTTAATGAGGTGGATGAAACTGGAGCCTATTATACAGAATGAAGTAAGTCAGAAAGAAAAACACCATACAGTATACTAACACATATATATGGAATGTAGAAAGATGGTAATGATAACCCTGTATGCGAGACAGCAAAAGACACACAGATGAAAAGAACAGAATTTTGAACTCTGTGGGATAAAGTGAGGGTGAGATGATTTGAGAGAGTAGCATTGAAACATGTACATTATCATGTGTGAAATAGATCTCCAGTCCAGGTTTAATGCATGAGACAGGGTGCTCAGGGCTGGTGCACTGGGATGACCCTGAGGGATGGAATGGGGAGGGATATGGGAGGGGGGGTTCAAGATGGGGAAGACATGTACACTCATGGCTGATTCATGTGAATGCATGGCAAAACCCACCACGATATTGTAAAGTAGTTAGCCTCCAATTAAAATAAATAAAAATTAATAAATAAAGTCCCTTTTGACCCCTTTCCATAATGTACTCTTTGGAAGGAAGGTGCCATATTGTAGAGCAAACTAAGGGATGAAGAGTTTATGTGCCAATACTTTGAGGGGTCAGCACTTACCAAAATTATTTGGAATTTTTTTGTATGGGAGATTTGTTGAAAAGACTGTCCTTTCTTCATTGCATTGACTTTGCATCTCTGTCAAAAATCAGTTGACTATATTTGTTTGGGTCTGTCTCTGGGCTCTCAGAGGTTAAAGCGTCTGCCTCCAATGCTGGAGACCTGTGTTCGATCCCTGGGTCGGGAAGATCTCCTGGAGAAGGAAATGGTAACCCACTCCAGTATTCTTGCCTAGAGAATCCCATGGACAAAGAAGCCTGGTGGGCTACAGTCCATGGGGTTGCAAAGAGTCGGACACGACTGAGCGACTTCACTCACTCATCTCTGGGCCCTACATTCTGTTCCAATGACCAATACGCCTTTTATTTTGCCAGGACCATGATATCTTGTTTCTGGTAGCTTTTTAACTGTTGAAATTGGGCAATGTGAATCCTTCAATTTTATTGCCTTTCAAAAGAACAAAAGAACTAGAAGAAACTACTGTAGGTCTTTGGAAGCTTTCTGCTTTATCTCTGTTTGGGTCTGAAACATGTTTTGTATAAAGCTGCATGTCATGGACCAGAATGTGGTCTATCTTGATGAATATGCCATGTGAGCTTGAGAAGAATGTGTATTCTGTTGTTGCTTAGCATACTTCATAAATGTCAATTAGATCAAGTTGATTGATAGTGTTTTTCAGATTATCAATAATCTTACTGATTTTCTGCCTGCTTGATCTTTCAATTACTGACAGAAGGATGTTGAAAGCTCCAACTATAACTATGTGTTTTCCAACTATAATCCACTGTTATTCTGTTGGAAACTTTTGATGTTGTAAAATGTGGAGGGGGAGGGGCATTCTATAATCTTACCAAGTCTCAGCCTTTTTGTGAGCCTCTGTCTCAGAAGTGAAGTCTTCGCAAATGTTTCTAATTCTCTTCCAGGAATGTAGTTCCATCCCATTCTCCTACTCCCTTCTCTGACTGCAGTGTCTCTAATCTTCTTACTTGACACATGGTACCCTGTTGACATATTTTCCCCTGAGTGAGAGAGCTGGAATTGGGGCAGGATTCTCTTTTCTTTAAAAAAAAAAAAAAAAAAAAAATATATATATATATATATATATTTATTTATTTGACTGTGTCAGGTCTTAATTATCATGTGGGATCTTTCATTGTGGTGCACGGGCTTAGTTGATCTGTGGCATGTGAGATCTCTGAATTCCCCCACCAGAGATCAAACCCATGTCTCCTGCATTGCAAGACAAATTCTCAATGGTTGGACTACCAGGGAAGTCCCAGTATTCCCTTGTCTGGACTGGGCTTCGAATTTGATCTCTGGTGGATCCCTTCCCTTTGGAGACCAGACTTTGTTAGGGAATAGAATATGGGTGGATTTTAAGATAGAGTTAATTCTCATGTAGGCTGATAAGAGGTCCTCGATACAGAGGTGACAAGACCCTCTTTCCATTCTCTCTCCAAGTCCTAAGCTGGGAGCAACTTTTTTTTTCTTGAAAGAAATATTTTATAAGAATATGCGGAGAGGTTTGTGAGTCTCAGTGAATTCACCAATTAGAGTTCATTTCTATATTTTCAATGCTGTTACTCTATATTGCTTCCTAGACTAGTTTCAGAACAATGGCACAACAGAACCAAAACGACCTGCTTTTTTAGAAGGGCTCATTAGCACATTACAAAGCCTCATTTTTAAAATGTCTATGGCATTTTCCCACATTACCCTTATTTGCCATAATAGATTTGTATTTTCTTAAATTGTGAAAATGGTACTTTCTATAATAAGAGACTGGTTAATTTGCGATTTTACTGAAATGGCTAATTGGGAAGATTTTCATACTGAATTAGCATTATCACCCCATGATTTTAAAATTCAGAACTGACTGTCCATAATGCTGCTCTGATTGATTATTTATTCTGCAGTTGTTTCTATGACAAAGTGGACTGTCTCTCTCAAGGTCTGATGATTCTATAGAGATGTTGACCTTCGTTCTTTATCACCTTGCCCTTTGGTTTCAGGAACATATTTAGATATTTTCGTTTTTACTATTTGGTTCTGATGTTTGGGGCAAAGTAAATAATTGTTGCTATTGTAGTATTATCTAGATATGGAAATGTCTTTGAATTATTGACCTGTGCCTTTAATAGAAAATGATTATAATTATGTTCCTGGTCTTATAAAATTATGAATTTCATATAGATTGTTATTATTGCTTCCTATAATATGTCATTAAGGATAATATGTTTTCTTAACGACTGTGCTAAGGTGAACTGAAGAGGCTATTTCAGTATAATCTCAGGTTTCACAGAACCATATTTTATGAATGTAACTGAATTTCAAATAAAACCATGTAATACTTGCTCATTGTAGTGGACATTCTAAGATCAAACATTCTGTAAGTTTCAAACAGTTTACATGGATTGTTGTTGCCTCTACTTCAACTTTTGCTTCTTACACAAGGGATGATATATTTTTAATATGAATAAATAAATTTATTCTCAAATTCATGTGTAGTTAGAAAGAAGCATTGATTCAATTAAAATACTACTTTGTCTTATTATTATTTGCTCTGCTTTTTTTCATAAGATTTCACTAATCAGAATCACTTCAATAAAAGTACAGTGGAAATTTATGAAATCTGAAGGAGATATAAAACTAAAGAAACAGGTAGAGATGATATTCATGGCAAATAGATGGGGAAACAATGGAAACAGTGGCTCACTTTATTTTTCTGGGCTCTAAGATCACTGCAGATGGTGACTGCAGCCATGAAATTAAAAGACACTCCTTGGAAGGAAAGTTATGACTAACCTAGACAGCATACTAAAAAGTAGAGACATTACTTTGCCAACAAAGGTCCATCTAGTCAAGGCTATGGTTTTTCCAGTGGTCACGTGTGGATGTGAGAGTTGGACTGTGAAGAATGCTGAGCTCTGAAGAATTGATGCTTTTGAACTGTGGTGTTGGAGAAGACTCTTGAGAGTCCCTTGGACTGCAAGGAGATCAAACCAGTCTATTCTAAAGGAGGTCAGTCCTGGGTGTTCATTGGAAGGACTGATGTTGAAGCTGAAACTCCAGTACTTTGGCCACCTCATGCGAAGAGCTGACTTATTGGAAAAGACCCTGATGCTGGGAAAGATTGAGGGCAGGAGTAGAAGGGGACGACAGAGGATGAGATGGTTGAATGGCACCATCGACTTGATGGACATGGTTTGGGTGGATTCCAGGAGCTGGTGATGGAGAGGGAGGCCTGGCGTGCTGCGGTTCATGGGGTTGCAAAGAGTCAGACACGACTGAGTGACTGAACTGAACTGAACTCATAAAGCAAAACTAAGTATTTGATTCTGCTAATTGTCTGAGTTCCTAGACCACTATCATTTCTGCAGTAAAAGTCATGCATCTCTTACTTGGATAAAAAGTTTTATTAATGATTTTAAAAATTTTGTCTCAGTAGATAGAAGGCCACTGAGCTATTTAGATACCCTAAAGTGCATTTTTTCTAGTTAATTTTCAAATGATATTATTGATATAGATTTGTGGAAGGTTAGTATATACTGCTTGGATATTTAAATATTGACTCACCCGACATTTATCTGAAGTATCAAGATTTAAAGCATTTTGGTGTAATCTTATTTTCAAGGCTTAATGTAGGTGTTCTGGGTACTTAACTTGGGTGTTTAATAAACTCTAAATTGAGTTTGACTGTTGAACTCAGTGACCAGTGGCTATTCCACTGACTGCTTAGCTGAGAAATATAAAATATAACACATAATTCCTTTGAAGTTTGTGGCTGTAATAATGACAAATATTGACTTCAGTGTCAACAAAATAATATTAAATGAAAATTTTATCAGTGTCTAACTATTTACATTGTTACAATATGTTCTATAAAATCTACTACTTTAAGAGTATAGTGTAAGCTTCAGAATAACTTCAATTATGCTTTTTGCACCTTAGGAAATACTTGTGATTTTTCCATGAACCAAAGTATTATAGGAAATCAGGTGACTTTTTAAGTAGCTTCTTACAAGGCCAATATTTTGAAAGAAAATGGATGCATATTATTGATCAGGCTACATTTTTGTTAACCTAGGTAAATAGCGTTGAGGTCATAGTCCTTTATAAGAAATGAAGGAAAAAGATCTAGGATCTGATTCCTTAGGAAGATCTAGCTGCTAGCTGGTTTGTCTGTATTGAGGGAAAGGAAACACTGATTTTTTAAGTTCAATATTTCTGTGGTGCCTTAGAGTCTATCTCCCAATATTCTGTCTGTTATTGTCTATTTACATGTCAACCAATCTCTCTTTGCTCTAAGAAACTGATTAAGTTGCCTCTGTCATAATTTCACTTGAGTTTAACAGTTTAAGCTATCTTTTCACTAGTGTCATGGTCATCCAAATAATTTTCCAACTACTTAACTGTATATAGTTCCATATTTGGGGGGTTGATATTAAGTAAAATGATATAGTCTTTGCCCTCTAGGAGATTATAATCTTAGAAAAAATTGGTTAAGGCAAACTTCAGATGTTCATTTGTGATTTTTTGAGAACTTTTCTAAGTATCTCCAGATTTGCCTTTAATTGAAAGAGCAGAAGGTTAGTAGCAGTGTGTGTGCATGCACACACACATGCACACCCACGTGTACATCAAGTGTCGGATCCTTAATTACAGGAAAATATTTTATGAGTCCAGAGACCTGACATCTTGATTGCCTTAAGAAAAAAGATGGTAGAAACAATTCCACAATTTTTCAATTCAAATGTAACTAAACTCAAGGCTTTGTCCAGCATACCACTCCAGGCCCAGAGAGAAGTTGAGAACACAAAAAAAGACATCTTCTGCCCCAGTGTTAATTTTTTGCTTCTGGACTAGCCCAATATTAACTGAATCCAGTTGCTTCTGTGTAGGAGGCAACTATGCCTCTTCTTCCACAGTGTGGAAGTATATATAGATCATGAGGCACTTGTGATCGTAGTCTTGGATCAAACAGAGAAAAGCTAAGAGTGATCTCAGGGGACACAGGATTTCTGCTCCTTATCTTCCCGTCTTCCCAAACACAGTCACCTCCAGACAGTGCAGACGATTAATAGCTGTCATTTTTCTTTCTGAACAAATCACCTCCATGCAGTTTGCAGTTGAAGGTACTCCTGCCTATCTCTGTACATTAAATAACCTCATCGTGGTGCTGAGTCTGGCTACATCTCTCCCTTTCTCTGTGGCAGGTGTATTTATCATATTCTCCACTCTGACATTCTTGGCTCTAGCTGCCAGACCAGGCCTGGCACCTTTCTCTCTGTAGATTAGTTCGCATTCTCCAGGATTAAAAAGGTTCAGAGAGCACCCGGGAGTGGGCAGGAAGAGCCTGGCTTGTTTAGACATGTCAGAAAGTGTCGAGACTGCTAGTTTTCTGGGGGCTCCAATGAAGGGAGGAACAGAGTACTGTTCATGCAGATTCTAGTGGACAAAACACCATGAAAAAGAGGCAACAAGGACCCTTAACATAATAAGAAGTTCTTGTATTCTGAGAAGACTGGAAAGGGAAAGAGGGAAAGACTGGAAAGGGAAAGAGGGAGGAGGATGGTGGAAGGGATGAACGGCTCAGTTTTTCCACCAGGCAGTTGAAAACTGACAAATAGGACAGCCCAGTATGTCACACGCCAGTGTCGCTATTCAGTATTAGTCACCTTGTGGGCAGCAGCCAAGGAGAGAAGACAAAGCAGGAGATGGGATGCCCTGAACACACACATGTGACTGATGCATTTAGCAGCATCTCACTTTCCCATTTCACTTTCTGCTTATGTTTGGATTGCTTTGATTATTTGTGGAGGAGGGGGCTTTTCTCTTTGATGTGTTTTCTTGGAGAGAAGAGATACTCCCCAGGGCTCAGGCAGAAGCCTTGATCTCCCAAAGAGTCTGTGCAGGTGACACAGGAAATGTCTGAGTGATATTTTTTAATGTTGGATCTATCATATGCACAACCTCAGCTGCGGAGAACAAAGAGAAATTGTTGTATCTGAAAAGCCTTAAAGCTGGATTAAGCACGAAAAATGAAACAGGGAGCGTTATTACTGCACTTTACGTCTGGAAAGATTGGCTTCACCTTCCTTCCAGTGTTGTGTACCTTCACTGGGGGATGTGTTCTGAGCAGCCTCGGAAAGGGCATGACTCAGCGCAGCAAAATAGGGGCTGAGGCCTGAGAAACTTGGCTAAGAATTTCCCTGGGTTTGGCTCAATTTAGAGTGAAACACTCATGTCATTTGGCAGACCTCCACAGAAGTGACTTCCACATGTCATATGCCAGCTTATGTCACACTTTGGGACCATCTTAGTGGAGAAGGAAGATGAGCAAGGTTTTTGGCTTTTTCTTCATGGAATGAAGTATGGGAACAGTCTTAAATTAGGAAGCAGAAAGAGATTTTTAATCAGCTTCTTGGACTTTTGCTCCTCATTTTGAATTATGGGTTGGTTGATTTATTTGTAGTATGGGTAGTGGTTGGCCTGTATGATTGTTAAAGTTCCTTCTTTAAAAGAAAAATCCTGTAATTCTCTTATTGAATGCACATCCCTGGTCTTAACAGCTGGACCATGCTAGTGAGCTCACCCCTGATCCAGCTGTTCTCTGTGCATGGATCCTATTCAAAGGTGTCATCAAAAAAGGGGTAAAGTTATCTTCTCTGCTATGATTCATTCTTAACCACATGGGCCAACAATCAGGGACATCCTGATCCCAGGGACATCAAACATCCCAATCAATAAAAAACTTCCTTTTGGTTAAAGTTATTTTCAAATGTAGCAAAATTTGATCGCTTCTTCTTATGGAAAGCAGATTTCTAAGGCCATGTCTTCTGTCTGAAAGGAAGAGCTGGATCTTGTCTTCTTAGGATAAATCCTGACTCCTATTCAGTCCTTTACCTGCTTAAATGCATGAAGCCCCATCCAGCAATGCACCTCTACTATGCTCTTCTTCACAGGATGTCTCCCCTCCGGCCCCTGGGCCATACCTTTACCCAGGTAGCTAGCAATACCTGGGTAAAGATTGTTCCATTTTACATTATTCTTTTAATTTATGTTTAGGCACCAGACATGGCACAAGACAGCCAAGACCTTTGCTCTGGTGCAATTTAATTTCCAGTATGCTGCAAGGGGGTGGGGAGGGATTCCAGGGAGAGCATGACCAATAATTAGCTGGTTCATAAACAAGAAACTTTCACATTGTAAGTCCTTTAAAGACAATAAAATCAGATGATAGAAGAGTGAATGACAAGTGGGGAGGGGCTACTTGAGATCATGAGGAGGTCTTTTTGAGAAAATGGAGTTTGAACTGAAACTAGAAATTACCAAAAAGATTCCTCTCATAAAGATGCATGAATGAAAAGCACTTAAAGGAAGCAGGAAGTGGCAGACCCAGAAGGCCAGGAAGAGCTTGGCTCCAAGAAGAGAAGGAGAAGGAGAAGGAGACCAGCGTAGCTGTGTCACTATGAATAACAGCTGTGGGACAAAAATACAGATATGCAAGGCTTTGTCATGAGCGACTGAGGGCTTGGCGAGCTGTGGTTAGGATTTGGATGATGCCTTTGGAGGATTTTAATCAGGAGATAACATAATCTGATTTATATTTTTTTAAAACTCATCTTTGCTGTTGTGTGATGGATAGATTGTAGAGAAGTAAGAATAGGAACCTTACTTACAAGGGCAGTGAGGGCTCCTTCAGTAGTTCAAACATGATGGGAGGCCCATCACAGGGAACTGTAACAGTGGCATGGAGAGGAACAAAGGAAGACAGATCAGATAGGGATTTTGAGATTAGGTCAACAGTTTGGGAAGACAGATTGAACCCATTAGGTCAAGGAGAAAAGCGTGCTGAGAACCACTTTCAGAGCTCTGGCTTGAGTAGTTGATTACATAGAGTTGACAATGACTGAGATGGGGGAGCTAGAAGAGGAACAGGTTTGAGTGTTAATGAACAATTTGTTTTGGTCATTTTATTTACATTGGATCCATTTCAAATACATATTATAGTTTCTATCTGGGAGGAAGGGAAATACCTCAACTTTCCTGTTTCCCTGTGGAGGGACTTCCAGGCTGGAACTGTAACAGTGGCATGGAGAGGAACAAAGGAAGACAGATCAGATAGGGATTTTGAGATTAGGTCAACAGTTTGGGAAGACAGATTGAACCCATTAGGTCAAGGAGAAAAGCGTGCTGAGAACCACTTTCAGAGCTCTGGCTTGAGTAGTTGATTACATAGAGTTGACAATGACTGAGATGGGGGAGCTAGAAGAGGAACAGGTTTGAGTGTTAATGAACAATTTGTTTTGGTCATTTTATTTACATTGGATCCATTTCAAAAACATATTATAGTTTCTATCTGGGAGGAAGGGAAATACCTCAACTTTCCTGTTTCCCTGTGGAGGGACTTCCAGGCAGGCTGGTACCACCACCTTCTGTCTGCTCTTCACTCATCTCTCTCCCAGGGGACATACAGTGCCACGTAATGGTGCTCTTAATGTACAAAACACTTGTGGGTTGGTTTCATTTTGTTTTTTGATGACTACAGAGCTTTCTGATACTTACCAAATGCTACTGATTCACTCTGGAATATGTATGGCGATAGTTTTTTTTTTTTTTAAATTTTACATCATAACATTTCTTGAAGAATGCAGAGCTCAGCATAAACAGTGGTTCTGATACCATCGATGTGAAGGATATTGAAATGCACTGCTCCTTGAAAATTGAAACTGACAGCACTTTTTAATATGCTTCGAAAGGATAGTGACCCAGTGACTTGTTATTAATATCACATTATTGCTATTACCAAACACTTTCAATTACAGAATACCATCTGGATCTCATAATCAACTTTTGAGATAAGCAGGATGGGTATTTTAAATTCATACTTGTACAGATGAAGTAACTGAGGCTCAGAGAAAGCAGCGGCCCAAAGTCACAGTATCAGTGGATGGTGCAGGAGGAACTTGAACATGTGTGAGCCTTACACAAATGTTCTTTCATTGTCTGTGCAGCAAATTTGCACACTTGTGGTTGGTAGTATCAAACTAAATCATACCAGGAAAAGTTAGTGCAGTTTTATACACACACATATACACACACATATAGAGACATATGCATACACATAGACAATTAGCCGGACCAGGAAAGTGTAATATTCTTCCAGTTTTTCAATTTTGCTACATTAGTTACTTATGTTAATTTTTGTTTCCTGATAAAATGCTAAGACAGAGGCAACAGCTAAATAAAATCAAATGCTGCCTATTTTACAACATTTCTCATTTTTAAAAATCTAGACCATTGGCATTAACTGTTTTTGTTCAGTCGCTAAGTTGTGTCCGATTCATTGTGACCCCATGGACTGTAGCCCACCAGGCTCCTCTGTTCATGGGATTTCTCAGGCAAGAATACTGGAGTGGGTTGCCATTTCCTACTCCAGAGGATCTTCCTGACCCAGGAATCAAACCCACATCTCTTGCATCCCCTGCATTGGCAGGTGGATTCTTTTGAACCATCAAGGAAGTTCCCATTGGCATTAGCTATATCCTGCTAAATGTCAGATATAATGGGAAAAAAAAAAAAAACCTTTTCAAAAATATATATCTCACCCCATTTTTTTCATGTTAATTTTTGCCCATGTCAGAAACTCTTAGATACCAAATGTGGGCTTCCCTAGTGGTTCAATTGGTAGAGAATCTGCCTGCAATGTGGGAGACCTGGATTCAATCCCTGGGTTGGGAAGATGCCCTGGAGGAAGGCATGGCAACCCACTCCAGTTTTCTTGCCTGGAGAATCCCAGGGACAGAGGAGCCTGGTGGGCTGCAGTCCATGGGGTCGCAAAGAGTTGGACATGTGTGAGTGACTAAGCACAGCACATACGTGTGTGTGTGGGGGGTCGGTTTCCAGTAAGAAAGGGTTTAGGATTGAAGGTTTTCTATCATGTGCAAAATTAAGACTGAAGCCAGAGGGATGGGAACTCTGGGGATGTGAGGATGACAGGAGCAGCATTTCTGGCCTTCCTGAGTCAGTCCTCACAGGCTCTTTCCAGTGCCCTTGCTCATCTTATCTCAGCCTTCTGGAATGTCTTTCCCTGGGTTAGCGGTAGAGTGCTGGTCTGTATTTCATGTATTAGATGCCAGATCCAATTTAGGGTTGTTGTCATGGAGTTCTACAAAATGAGTAACTCAGACATAAATTTATTGTCTCACAGTTCTGGAGGCTGGGGGTTCGAGATCAGGATAGCAGCAGTGTTGATCCCTTCTGAGGGCTGCAAGGGAAGAATCTTCTCCAGGCCTCTCTTCTTGCCTAGGAGATGGCTGTCTCCTCCCTGTGTTTTCACATCATCTTCCCTTCGTACCTTCTCAAAGATATGCCTTCGTCTCAGCTACCCTGGTTTGTTTTTCCAGTGCTATTCCATGGATTCTTTATCCCTGCAACTTTTATGTAAGCTGGGAGATAGTCTGTTTTCTTCATTTTTTTCCCTGTCCCAATCTAGAAGAGTGCCCTCTATGGAGAAGGGTTCAAAAGAATGGACTAGTGAATAGTGAATATCTACAATGAATTGGAAGTTCAAATGGAAACTCTTTGGTGTTTTGGCAGCTCCTCAATATTGAACTGGACATGCTAACATTTGTCTTTCCCACGTGGTTCGGTGGTAAAGAATCCGCCTGCCAATGCAGGAGACACAGGAGACTCAAGTTCAGTTCCTGGGTGGGGAAAATCCCGTGGAGTAGGAAATGGCAAACCACTCCAGTATTCTTGCCTGGAAAGTTTCATGGACAAAAGAGCTTGGTGGGGTATAGTCCATGGTGTCACAAAACAGTTCAAATGCAACTGAACATGAGCACGAACATTTGAAAGCCTGTCATCGTCTAAGAAACCATCAGCGTTTCTTGCTATAGGTAGATAAATTCAAAGGTAAACCTTGTAAGAATATATGAGTTTGTAGCAAGGGTTGAGACTAGCCTGATTTCTTTTAATTCATACTCTTGTCTCTAATTCTGATTTACTTCCAGTTAGAGCATTGATTTAACTTTTCTTAGTCTTTTCTCACTTTGTTCTTCATAAGCTCGTTGTTGGTTTTCTAAAAGTTATTGCCACTGAATTAGATTTTAATGGAGTTAATATATCAGAAGGTTATTTAGGGCTTTAGCCTGTGATTAATTCTAGAAAAGCTGGGTGAGTGCCTTACCAGGGGGCTGTGTATTCTCCAGGTTGTAGCATTATTCAGTCAGATGCAAATGGACAAATAGAGCAGCAGAAAAAAATGAGGCAAGGAAACAGGGAGCCTGAGCTTTAGTGCTAGAAGGCAAGGGGTAGATTTTTTTCAGGGGAGTTCAACTTTCAACTTGACGGTCTCTGAGGAAACAGGCAGATTTTAACCTTGTGGTAGGTAGGATTACAATGTTAATTTTTTTCTGACCTATGATTAATGATAAATTAACAAATACTATGTTGAATCTAAAGAAAGGACAGGTCATCAGGTTATAGGGACCCAAGTCACACAGCTCTATTTGTACTTCTCTCTACTTGCCCGATAAAAAGGAGCTTAACCTTTATACTACTCCTATAAATAATATTCAGACCAGTTAAATCTGCTCCCTGATTTTTAGGCATGTTATCATATACGCATTAAACTCACTCCCCAGGAACCATGTCCCCTTTCCTTAGATTTTTTTCCCCATCCCTCTACTGGTTTCCTGTTTCATAAGCAGGAGAACACCAATAGGAAATTAACCTTAATTCCCTCTCATACACAGGTAGCTACAAAAACTTGAGAACGTTGTAAGCACAATCCCCTCTACATTTTTCTCTCTAAAAAACGGCCTGAGAAATTGGAGATTCTGCCAGTCTTAGGCTATGATGTCAGCATGTCCTCCTGGATACATTTAATTTGCCAAGAACATGGATGGCAATATTATTTCCTCCTTCAACCTTTCTGGGTCCAGTATAGGATAACAGTATTTTTAGCTCAAGATACTCAGAACTACAGGTCACTTTTTTAACCAGAAAAAATACCCTGCAATTCTGGTTACTTTGACATAGGTAATGACTTAAAGATCCTCTGAGCTTAGATTTTATACTTACTCTTCTCCAAATTAGCTCTTGTGTCCCTGTAGGTTTCTGCCTTTTGAGCTTTTAGAGTCATGAGTTTCTGATATAGCCAGGACACCTAAGTCTTTAGTTTATAAGGTCACAAACTGCCGTAGGATAGGGTGGGATAGGGTGTGAGTGAGTGTGTGTGTGTGTGTGTATGGTAGTGGTACTGGGAGAGTTACAGTTCATGAAACAAAGGCTTGAAGAATTGTCGTGTTGTGAGAAGAAATGGTGCTGAGTATCAGCTACAAAATCACCAGCTAATACCTGATTGAATCTGTATCAGAACAGGACAGATTTCTGAAAAGAGAGGAGAATTATAAACAGGTTATAGGGGAATAATGTTTGTTCTCTCATTTCTCTTTTTATGTATATTCTTGAGCCATGTGAAGCAAAACTAAATAAAAATATTTAGCCAGATTTTCATGTACCATGTCCTCTGTTTTGTGGTTAGGTTCAACTTTTGGAATCCTGTACAGCGAGCCTTTACCAGTGTCATACATCTGTCAGCAACAGATATGTTATGAATTCCTTCTGGGCATGAATGACAAACATTATTTTGTTTCCATATAATCAGAGGGCTTGAAGGGAAACTCAGGTGCCTTCAAAACCATCTGCCTCGCTGTATGCAAACGTGACCATCCTTTCAGAAAGCTGTGGACATATGAGTGTCTGGACTGTTTTCAAAGCATGGGGCTGTTTCTCCCTTGAATAAATCATTCCTGCTGCTTAACAACCTTTACAGTTGGGACGTGCCTTCTCATAAAGGACTTGCTTTTAAAATTTGACCAGAGTTTTTTCCATTTTGCTGGGAGAAAATAGACTACTTTGTATTGTTTGACCACATAGTAATGCTTTTGTAGCAAAGGAATTCATTATATGGTGAATGTACCGGTGTGGGGGATATTTCTTTCAAGCAGTGGTCTTGTCCCTCCTCCAGCCTCTGCAATTTCACACAGAATTGTCTCAGACAGTCTTTCTCCTGCCTTCTGGGTTACAGCACACCACACTAGATGGCAGTCATACCTCAGTGTGGGAGTCCATTTACATCTCCCCTCCCCCACATACAACCTTCTCTTGTCCAAAATAATATGGAATAAAACATGCAAGTAAAATCCGTTCATTTTGTTCAAGGTTCATTCAGAAAAGCTGATATACAATTAGAACTGGTAAGGGGGAAAAAAAACAAAACAAAACACGTTAAACGGTATTGAAAACCCACGTGCTGTGGGGGGGATGGGGGTTGGGGAATCCTCTGATTTGTTTCTTTGTTACTGCTTTCAGATCTAGTTTAATTATAAAAGGGAATTTATTGGGCCAAAAATCTAAGCTTATGTGAGAAGGTAAAAGTGTATTTTTGAGAAAAGAAAAGAATTCAGCCATGCCAGTTGCTTATGTTTTCTCAAGTCCTATGCTTCTTCCAGCAAATTGGCTATGCTTTTATGCAACATTAACCTGGATTTTCTAGACAGAGACCATCAGATGCAGCTCAGAGTCCTCTGTGTATTGCCCATTAATAGTGAGTAGAATGATTGGAAGAGAAAAGACACCAAAGAAAAAGCTCCTAATACAATAAGGACCTTTTTTCATTGTACTTGTGTAAATCTAGAGATCTGCTGAGGCTCCGGAGGGAGACACATTCAATTTTTGTAAAATATTCTTGGTCAGCTAATCCAGAGCCCCAGATTGCCCTACTGAGTGGGAGCCATCTGAGAAAAAGTGTGCGAGATTCCGTTAATTCTGCTTCCACTAATTCATTTTGCACATAAAGTCGTAAAAAGGTAGAATGCTTTTAGCAAAACAAACTTGTCAAACACTTAATTTGATGTTCAGGAATGTTAAATGTTATTTCTTCCTTCTCACAGGGTACAGCCCCAGGCTGTGGAATGCATACGTGTTACGCTCTCATTTTAAAAAAAAAATCATGTAATCACTCTTAAAGGTTACTACACAGAAAGCTACATAACATCATAAAAAGCAGCATGAATCCATGAGCAAATATGAAGAATGTTACTCAGGCTGCATGTGAAAATGTTCAATGCATTATTTATAGATGTTGTTTTACCATAGAGATCAAGGTCATGCTTTGGACTCCTGGGCAAGGGGTCAAGTCTTGAGAGGCCATTCTGATAATCCTGGCTGACAGTTTCTTGGATAGAGTTAGTGAACTTTAAGTAGAACGTGTTTTCCAACTTGAAAGGAACAGTGAAAACTTTTTTTTAATTAGCTAGCTACTAATTTATCCAACTTGATCACAACCATTAATTTTAATCAGAAATAGTGTGTGGGGTTGGGATGGGGGGTGTTGCTATGTCCACATTCTCTCTCCCTAAATTCTCCGAATCTTTCTACTAAAAGAAATATGCAATTAACCTTGCCTTCTGTACTTTGCCAAAGATGTTTCCATTTATTCTAGCATCTGGAGTAAAGCAGACTCAATGATAAAGTGACTTATAAGAAAATACTGGAATCCTGGGGCATTTACTTTAAGATTTCCAATGGAAAATTATTTCTGAATATCTCTAAATGCTTTTCAAGATTTACATATTTATATTATACATTTAATATATATAAATATGCATTTATATATTATATAATAAATATGACACATATATTAAATGTATTATATATAATCTTGAAAAGCATTTAGAGATATTAGAAATAAAAAAAGTATATTATATATACTTTTATATATATAATATTAGAGAATATATAATAAATTTGGAGAATTCCATACCATTAAGTGCTTGCCTATACTGGACATTTTTGTTATGTGTGTCTCCCTTGGGTTCTCCTGTATTACACAGAAGATGTAGAACTGCTTGTTCAAGTAATCTTAGGACATGATATTGAGGCCCTGACCTCTTTTAGCATTAAACAGGCAGTGGCATATGGTGGAAAGATTACGGGGAGTGAGCCACTCCTGTGCAGGCAATAAGGGGGTAACATTGTCTGTAGAGAATTTAAAAACAATAGGAAACCTTACTAACAACAGGTCTGTTTTTACTATCATCATGCGCCAGCAATTCTAAACAATGTCAGGAATACAATAGTCCTTCGTGCCAAGAAGATCCTTCCTTCTCCCTGTCTCCTCTTGAAGGATGCTGAAAAAGAGAAATGTCTTGATTCCATCGAGTAAGCTCAAAGAGGCTGTATTTTCTACTAAAGCATAAATGTAAAACAAAACCAAAGCAAAAATATTCTCTCATTCTTCTTTCTAATAATGTTTCCCTGTTCTAGTCTCCTCTATTTCTTTCAATTTTGACTTGAACATTTCACATTTAATTATTCTTGTGAAAATGAGGATTTTGTGGCAATGCTTACTTGCCATGAATACTGAACATTTTTTGATTGATCTGAGCTTTCCTTGAAACCTTTACTTCTTTCTCTTTCCCTATATCCAGGAGCAGTAGGTCACAATTCAGTCAAAATAACAGAAATTCTCTATATTAACAAAATGCTACAAAATCAAAACATTCAGGAGAAAGTGTACCTGTTTAACAGGAAATAGAACTCAGGATAATAGAAGGCGGTGGCAGAGTCTCCTGTGCAAGGGCAACTGGCAAGAACTTATCACCAAAGCCCAAGTGAATCAGGGTGATTCTAAGCAAGCATCTCAGGACATTTCTGTTCTGATTAAACACCTCTACACTGAGAGCCAGGCCAATTAAAAAGATCAATGATGGAATTTATAGTGAGACTAATGTATGAAAGGAAAGAAGTGCTGCAATCATTTCTACATTCTGGAAAAGTGTATGGAGGTGATCCACAATTAGAAGCATAGATTTTGAAGTCAGAAAATCTAGCTGTAGTCGTGGCCTTGCCCCTTACTAAATGTATGACACTGCTTATGTTTCTCCTTAAGACTTGATTTTCTCATCTGCTAAATTGATATGGAATAGTATTGATCCTTCCTTCTCCCTGTCTCCTCTTGAAGGATGCTGAAAAAGAGAAATGTCTTGATTCCATCGAGTAAGCTCAAAGAGGCTATATTTTCTACTAAAGCATAAATGTAAAACAAAACCAAAGCAAAAATATTCTCTCATTCTTCTTTCTAATAATGTTTCCCTGTTCTAGTCTCCTCTATTTCTTTCAATTTTGACTTGAACATTTCACATGTTAATTATTCTTGTGAAAATGAGGATTTTGTGGCAATGCTTACTTGCCATGAATACTGAACATTTTTTGATTGATCTGAGCTTTCCTTGAAACCTTTACTTCTTTCTCTTTCCCTATATCCAGGAGCAGTAGGTCACAATTCAGTCAAAATAACAGAAATTCTCTATATTAACAAAATGCTACAAAATCAAAACATTCAGGAGAAAGTGTACCTGTTTAACAGGAAATAGAACTCAGGATAATAGAAGGCGGTGGCAGAGTCTCCTGTGCAAGGGCAACTGGCAAGAACTTATCACCAAAGCCCAAGTGAATCAGGGTGATTCTAAGCAAGCATCTCAGGACATTTCTGTTCTGATTAAACACCTCTACACTGAGAGCCAGGCCAATTAAAAAGATCAATGATGGAATTTATAGTGAGACTAATGTATGAAAGGAAAGAAGTGCTGCAATCATTTCTACATTCTGGAAAAGTGTATGGAGGTGATCCACAATTAGAAGCATAGATTTTGAAGTCAGAAAATCTAGCTGTAGTCGTGGCCTTGCCCCTTACTAAATGTATGACACTGCTTATGTTTCTCCTTAAGACTTGATTTTCTCATCTGCTAAATTGATATGGAATAGTATAACGATAATATCCTATCAGGTTGCTTCCCTGGTGGCTCATCTGCTAAAGAATACACCTGTAATGTGGGGAGACCTGGGTTCGATCCCTGGGTTGAGAAGATCCCCTGAAGAAGGGAACAGCCGGCTACTCACTCCAGGATTCTGTATTCTAGTATCCTGGCCTGGAGAATTCCATGGACTGTTTAGTCCATGGGGGTTGCAAAGAGTAAGACATGACTGAGCGACCTGCTCTTTCATTTCTCTGTCATTAAGTTTAAATGGTATGCTATAAATCAAATGCTTACTTTCATTCCTGGCACAGAGAAAACTTTCTGCTCATCTCAGCTATTTGATTCCATATAAAGTTTTGTATGCATAGTGGGTAGTAGAATAATGTTTCTAGACTGCTGTGCTTAGTCACTCAATAGTGTCTGATTCTTTGTGACCCTTTGGACTGTAGCCTGCCAAGAGTGGGTTGTCATTTTCCACCTCTAGGGCATCCTCCCAATCCAGAGATCAAACCCACATCTCCTGTGTCTCCTGGATTTCAGGCAAAATCTTTACCCACTGAGCCACCAAGGAAGCCCTTGGCCTAGACTGCTGCTGCTACTGCTGCTAAGTCGCTTCGATCGTGTCTGACTCTGTGCTACCCCATAGATGGAAGCCCACCAGGCTCCCCTGTCCCTGGGATTCTCCAGGCAAGAACACTGGAGTGAGTTGCCATTTCCTTCTCCAATGCATGAAAGTGAAAAGTGAAAGTGAAGTCGCTCAGTCATGTCCCACTCTTAGTGACCCCATGGACTGCAGCCTACCGAGCTCCTCCATCCATGGGATTTTCTAGGCATGAGTACTGGAGTGGGGTGCCATTGCCTTCTCCGTGGCCTAGACTAGCTCCCAATAAAGTCATTGATGGGTTCATAAGGCTTTAAGCAAATGAACACTCTAGCTCCTTATCTTATCTTTCTATATTTACTTACTTTCCCATACATCAGTGCCAATTATTCAGTCTATCTCTGGTTATTTAGAAGGTAGCCCATGTTTGTTGTTTTGTCACTAAGCCATGCCCTATTCTTTGTGATTCTATGGACTGTAGCCCACCAGGCTCCTCTGTCCATGGGATTTCTTAGGCAAGAATACTGGAGTGAGTTGCCATTTCCGTCTCCAGGGCATCTTTCTGACCCAGGGACTGAACTTGTGTCTCCATTGCAAGCGGATTCTTTACCACTGAGCCATGAGGGAAGCCCTCTCCATGCTTACCAGTGGATAAAGATTAGTATTATACTCCTAACATGGGTGGTGAATTTTCACCAGAACAAAAGATCAGCATGGACTAAAGTGAGAGAAGTTTCTATGAGAGGGGAGCACCCAGAGGTCAGTCTCACATAATAGTTTGGGTTTGAAGAGAGGGGAGTAGAAAGATGGTTCTACTCATGGTTGGAGGAAGAACATGCACAAAGGAATGGAGAGAGGGAGAGCTTATGTACCTAATGAGGAGGGAACCAGCATTCTTGGTGTGGGGAGACATCATGAGTAAATCAGGGTGGATAGAGAGGCAAGGCATATCACACAGACCCTTTAATGCTGGACAGAACTCTATGAACTTAAAGCAGGAAACAGTTTGGGATTTGAGATTCACAGTTGGGGCTAAGATGCAAGGTGAGAGCTGAGACTAGAACTGGAGTTAAAAGTTCTAGTTGAGGTTTGCAACTGCAGCTGCGGCTGGGATTAAATCTGAGGGTTGCTCATGCATCAAACATGTATGTGGATGAATGTGTACATTTCAGAGGACACAAAGCCCTTGAAGCTAATCGGTGGATTTTTGATTAAGAGCCCCCATCCCCGCTGTGTGTGTATTTATGAATTGTTAGTCACTAACTCTGACTCTTTGCAGCCCCATGGACTACAGCACACCAGGCATCTTATCTCCTGGAGTTTGCTCAAATTCATGTCCACTGAGTTGGTGATGTCACCCAACCATCTCAACCTCTGTTGTCCCCTTCTCCTCCTGCCCTCAGTCTTTCCCAGCATCAGGGTCTTTTCCAATGAGTTGGCTCTTCGCATCAGGTGGCCAAAGTATTGAAACTTCAGCCTCAGCATCAGTCTTTCCAGTGAATATTCAGGGTTGATTTCCTTTAAGACTGATTTATCTCCTTGCTGTACAAGTGACTCTCAAGAGTCTTCCTTAGCACCATAGTTCGAAAGTATCAATTCTTCGGTGCTCAGCGTTCTTTATGGTCCAGCTCTCATATCTGTACATGACTACTGGAAAAACCATAGCTTTGAATATGTGGACCTTTGTTGACATGTTATTTACGTGTATATGTATATATTAATATAAACATATGGATATAATATATATATACACATATCTATAGAGTCAAAGCAAGTGACTGATCCTATTATAGCTATTTGTTTGCTAAAGTGAATTATAAAAATTACTAGCATTTATTAAGTTCAAGCACTGTGCTTAATACTTCATGTATTTTACTTGATTTAATTTAAATCTAATGGAAATGGAAAAGAGAGTTTATAGATGGGATGGAAAGGAGACTGGGATCAAGGAAACCAGGAAACAATCTGTCACTGAAATCCAAATGTGACTTGATGAAGCTCTGGAGTATGGTAAATAGAAGTAGGAAAGGAAAGGAAGAAGGAAAAATATCAGAAAAGGAGACATGGCATTGCTTTGAAAGAGACTACCAGGTAGAAAGGATATTAGAGAAGACGCATTGGAAGATGTTTGTAAATTTAATAACTTGCGAAGCTATATGAATAAGACAAATAATGAAATGTTTGAAAACTGCAATTTGGCTTTTGTTGTGAGATCTTATTATATTGTTTTACCCATCTGTGCAGTTATTCAAAAAGCATACTTGACTTCCTGGTGCACATTATCCTCTGCTATACAATCCACCTTAAATAATATCCTTCCAGCCCTTCTTCCACGTTGTCTTCCTCTTGTTTCCAAGCAAAGGAAAGAGAAAATCCAGTTAAGAGACTAACTTGCTTCAAGGATATCAAACTCCATGACTGTCTCTTTTCCAAACAAGACATGGTTACCCTGTTTTAAGTCACCATTTAAATAAAATAGACTAGGTTGTAGGCAAAGCAATGTCCTCCTAAAAGAAAAAGCATTTCACCATATCATTTTTTGGGGGCTGACTTTGTAATAGGTGGTTTTGTGAAATCAAGAAATATTAACAGTGCACTCCTGAATTTTAAATCCAAACTGAGACAATGAAATCATGATTTATTTTTGTTCAAATCTTCCATTCTCTTTTGTTATTCCTCAACTGACATCCTCAGATAGGAACATCATGGTCATTGCTACCATTTACAGAATGAGACTGGCATTTAACTGAAAAAGATAGTACATGCTTAGAATTCAGGGATGATGTAGGGGAGAGAATGATGTTTTTTCCTAATGTGGTGATTTTTGAGGAAGAAAGCTAATTGTTATAATGAGCTACCTATGTGTCAGATGTCACATGAAAGAATAGCTTTTGGTATAGAAAATATATCACAGATACCTATAGCCTTTTATCCTAGATTTTTCCTTCACTAAAAGTCCAATTTGTATTTTAGAACAACCACTAGAAGAGTAAGAAAGTACAGCTATGGAAAATTCAAGGCCACTTCTCATTTGTTCTCTCTTTAGTATCAATTTGTGTTTGAACACTATCATACTTTTTGCAGACTTTGTGTTTTGTGTAGCAAAGGGGGAAGTTTAAACAATTTGAAATGGCAAGATTTTTCTGGAATATAATAAAATCTGGGAAGCCACATACATAGCTTTTTATTGTAATTTGTTAATGGGTTTATAAAAACTTAAGTGTTCTGGAGATCTGAGGATTTTCAAAGTGTTAGCAATTAGGCTAGAGTTTCCTCAGTCTAATGAAAATAGGGTGGTCTGGATGAACCTCAAGAAGAAATGATGAGGGAGATTTGAGCAGAGGATTGAGGGAAACGAGGAATGAGTCATGGGAATATTTGAGACAAGAAAATTGTAGCCAGAGGATATCCCCAATGAAAAGTCCCAAAGGGACTACGTCTAGATGTTTGAAGATGGACGAGGAAGCTGACATAGAGAAATGATGATTGAGCAGAAGAGGTCAAAGAGCTGCAAAGAGGTCAAAGAGCTATTAGAGCAAGGGTGGGAATGAGATGGTGGCTGGGATATGTCATTGTAGGAAATTTGAGGGAAACGAGGAATGAGTCATGGGAATATTTGAGACAAGAAAATTGTAGCCAGAGGATATCCCCAATGAAAAGTCCCCAAAGGGACTACGTCTAGATGTTTGAAGATGGACGAGGAAGCTGACATAGAGAAATGATGATTGAGCAGAAGAGGTCAAAGAGCTGCAAAGAGGTCAAAGAGCTATTAGAGCAAGGGTGGGAATGAGATGGTGGCTGGGATATGTCATTGTAGGAAATCACAAAGATGTTGACTTTTATTTTCAAGGAAATATTCTGCTAAAAGCTACTGCAATAAGTTACCAATATTATATCATTCATATCTGTAGACTTAGACCTACAGCAGAGATGATACTTTTCATAAAGAGCTAGATAATAAATATTTTGGCTTCATGGGCCATATGGTATCTGTTGCAACTCAACTCTGCTGTTGTAGTAAAACAAAAGGCAGCCATAGGCAATGCTTATAAAATGAGAGTGGCTGTGTCCTAATAAAACTTTATTTATAAAAGCAGACAGCAGTGCATAGCCTGTAGTTTGCTAATATACAATATAGAGGGCTAGTCTGATTTTTTAATATTTCTTCCAGCAAAATTAAGCTAAGAGCACATGTAGAAGAAACTAAGATTGATTATTATGTACCAGAATGTGTCCTAAGCATTGTATGTACACACAGTTAACTATGTCCAACCCTATTATTAGCGACTTGTCCAAGACAGTTTTATCTCTTAGGAAAATAAAAATATCCTTGTCTCTAATTCTGCTGTGCTTGTATACCTCCTCAATTCATTCTGCCAAGATGGTTTTTAAAAACATAGTCATACAAGATTTTTTTCTACTAATGTTGAACATATAAAATCATTTCGTCAGAGTGAATTGAGGAGGTGTATAGGCAAAGTGAATCAAAGACAAGGTTATTGAAGTGATTTTTATGCCAGATGTTTAAAGAAAGAATAACACTAATTCTATACAATCTCTTCCAGAAGACAGAAGAGGGAAGGGGTCCATGCCAAATTCATGTTATAAGATCCACATTATTCTGATATCAAAATCAGACAAAGACAGTAAACATAGGAAAACTACAGAACAATATTCCCCATCAGCATAGACATAAATATTATCAACAAAATATTAGCAAATTAAATTTAATAATATATAATAAGAATAATGCACTAATATTAAGTGGAACTTATTCTGAGAATGCAAAGATATGTCAGTATTTTTTAAATTATACAGAATAATCTACAAATTAAGACTCAAAAGAAGCAAAAATGCATGATCATGTCAGTTAAGGCAGAAATAACATTTTACAGAACTTAACACTCATTCATTATATAATCTTTCAGTAAATTTGGGCTGGAAGAGAGCATCT
>SJYC01030991.1:0-22828 GCA_006408675.1 Madoqua kirkii
TCATGGTTCATGTACTGTTTAAGCCTGGCTTGGAGAATTTTGAGCATTACTTTGCTAGCTTGTGAGAGGAGTGCAATTGCGTGGTAGTTTGATCATTCTTTGGCATTGCTTTTATTTGGGGTTGGAATGAAAACTGACCTTTTCCAGTCCTGTGGCCGCTGCTGAGTCTTCCAGATTTGCTGGCATATTGAGTGCAGATTTGCGGGCATATTTGAGTTAATATATACATGAATAAACAAATATTACTAGACTTTCATTAAACCAAATCTCTGCCAGGTCTCCAGTGCTTCCTTCATTAATTTTCCATGCTTTCTCTCTCAGTGGTTGCTCTAAACCCAACCATTCTTATCAAATCTTCTTCCTCCTCCACCTCCTTCCAGTTGATCATCTGAAAAGCACCTTCACAGAGGACAGAGACTTTAGGCAGGTGCTCTCTCACCTTCTTGCCTCCACATATCAAAAGAGCATTGCAACTTGACCTTTTTTCTCTCCCTCATCCTCTTCAAGGCTGATATTTCCAACTACACTCTTTATTTCATTCTTATCCAGCTTCTCCTGGACTTTTTCTCATAATGCATTCTATCTCCTTATCTTAATCTATTATCTTCTTCTGGCTTTTTTCTCAAGAGCTGAACATGATAAAATTTAAATTATATTTCTCTTTCTGGTATCAGCTTCCCTTTCCTTCTCCAGGGTAACATTCTCCTACCTTTATCCTTACACTGTCCACAGGTTTAAATCTCATGTAATTTTCCCCTTATTTTATCTGGTTTCTGTCCTCACCAATGCTGTCAAATTGATGATCTCTTAATTGCTAAAGCTAGTGGACACTTTCCAATTCTAATCTTATTTAATATTTTTAATTCTCAGAATTTTTTTTACTTTTTTCTGGATTTTTAAACACATTTTCTTTCATGATTCTTGTCTCTCTGGCTCTACCTCTGTCTTTCTGATCATTATTCATCCTCTTTTATATGTTTTTTTAAGATGATAGTGCTTTCTAGTGTTTGTCCTTGGTTCTTATTGCCTTTTCTATATGGCCGCTTGACAGTCTTATTTATTTCAGTAAGTTGGTTGTCACAGAAATGCTAATGACTTATAAATCCAACTCTGATGACTTGCTTTACTTCTAAATTATGAATCACATATTATAAATTTTCCAAAGCTGAATTTGTTGTTTTCCCTGGAATCTGTTTACATTCTAAAATGTCATGTCCCTTTTCAATGAGTCTTACTAGCAATACCACGTCCTAAAGCAGTTAATTCAGCCACTATCAGTCTTTCTCTCTTTTTCATAATCTATATATAATTGGTTATTAATTCCTCTTAAATTATACTACAAAATAATTTCGATTTCTTACTTTTTCTCTCCGTTTGGACTCCTGCTACTTTCATGGAAGCCTATATGATCCCTGGCCTAGACTATTACAAAGGTTAATTGAGGGGTACCCCTAGATCTGTCTTTTTGGTATCAATCTACCCTTCATATTGCTGCTATAATTTTATTACTGATGCAAAAAGATATAATATGCCTCTGTTACAATCTTTTAGTGCCTTTTTATCACACAGAATAAATATTAAATCACTTGTCTTGCCTTGAAAATTAAGATCTAGCACATTCTCTTAGAAATCAGAGCTTTTCATCCCCTCAACCTCACTTTCTGGTGTCTCAGTTACACCAGTTCTAATCATACATTTGGTACTCCTCCTTATCTCTTATCTTATTCCTCTAAAAGTATTTTTAGTTAGCTTAGAAATCTCTTTACTTGCCAACCCCTCTTTCATCTGATAAGCTAATCTTCAGTTTTTAAGACTCAGCTGTCAACAACTCTTTCCCTGTTATCTTTCCCTGACTCCAAGCCAAGCATAATAAATAGTATCATTCCTTGAAGATCTGTGATTTGTGAATCACCTTAAACTTCTTAAAACCAATGACTGTAATTTTTCATCTTCATATTTCTACTCTTACAAAGGACACATAGCAAATGAAAAATAAATGTTATATGAACACATTTAAAATAATTTATATTATATTATCAATTGTTCTTATTTTTATGTGTGATTCCTCATTAGTAATTACTATTAATTAATAATTAATAGGTTAGTTTGACTTCCTTGACTTGTTCATCTTTATGGTGTTACAAAACTTCTAAAAACATCTAATTTGATTAAGAACAGTTAACATGAAACCTACCTCTCAGTATTATTATATATAGGTATGATATTGCACAGAAGACTGCTAAGACTCATTCATTGTAGAACTGAAATTTTATACCCATTAGTTTGCAGTTCCCTGTGTCTCCCTCCTCTCAGCTCCTGGATACACAATGTTCTTTTATTCCATGAGTCTGATTATTTTAGATTCCTCACGTTAGTAGAATCATGCAGTATTTGTCCTTTGGTTACAGGCTTATTTAATTTCACATAATGTCCTCCTGATTCACCTATGTTGTGGCATACTGCAGGGTTTAGTTTTTTTGAAACAAGATCTCAAATAAGTACTAACATTTCCATGTTGATTCCAGCACTATTCACAAAGCCAAATTGTGAGGACAATCTAAATGTCCATCAATAGATGAATGGACATAAAATGTGGTCTACATGTATAATGGGATCCTGCTGCTGCTGCTGCTAAGTCACTTCAGTGTGTCCGACTCTGTGTGACCCCATAGATGGCAGCCCACCAGGATCCCCCATCTCTGGGATTCTCCAGGCAAGAACACTGGAGTGGGTTGCCATTTCCTTCTCCAATGCATGAAAGTGAAAAGAGAAAGTGAAGTCACTCAGTCGTGTGCGACTCTTAGCAACCCCATGGACTGCAGCCTATCAGGCTCCTCCGTCCATGGGATTTTCCAGGCAAGAGCACTGGATCCTATTTAGCCTTAAAAAAAGATCCTGCAACTTAAAAACCTTGTTAAAGGAAACACCATGAAAATTATGGATTTGAATATGTAAAATTGTGCTTTGAGATACATGATAACTTGCTATTACTCAAGACAAAACTGAATTCTTAAAAATTATAAATAAATCAATAGAACTAAGATGAATAAAGTAACAAAGAACCAGAAACACACAGACTCATTTTTCAATAAAGTTCAAAAGGCATAACAGTTAGAGCAGAAAGGAAATTGGCCAACAACTTTCTGTTTGGTTAAACTCATAGTGTTTGAAAAATGGCCATGGGTATTTTGACAAACATCCTGCAGCTCTACTCTACTCATCCTTTGATTTATTGTAATGGACACCTGAAAGCTGGCACCCAGCAGGTCTTTGAGCCTTCATATCTTTGTTGTATAAAATTAAACTGGTGTTAAGCTCTAAACAAAGAGCTCCTAATACCCCAGCCTTTCTTGTACGTTACAAAACAATAATTCTGCAAATAAACCCTTAAAACTTCCAGAAGAGTGAAAGTATATTTAAGTAAATTATGGTGCACCATCAAAATTCACTTGACATATTTTCTTCATTATTTAAGTGGTGAGACAAGCCTTGATATCAACTACAGTCTTTTTCTTGACATAATGATAATAATATTCTCATATTTTACCTAAAGTTTCAACTTTAATAATGAAAGAAAAAGCAAAGCAACACCTACTGCCATAAGATTTTCTACTTCCGTGTGATTTTCTTGATAGGAGAGTATTAGGAACGTACGGTGTCCTCTTCAAAATGACAGGAGCCTGAGGTCATATTTCTACATTTTATACTTAATTTTTATGTGCTCTCTGTCCTTCCATCGTCTCATACACATTGCAATGATGTGAAACCTATTTCTCATATTTCAAGGTCTCAAGTTGAAGATGAGGTAGGGAGCAAATGTTGGAAATATGATAGACTATCGAAAATATATGCAAGCAGCTACATAAACTGTGAAACTTAAGTTCATTCTGCTAAAGTGTGAAAATATAATATTTCCATGAATATGAAAGAAGAAAAATATGAGAAATTTGGCATATAACTCAGCTAATCCCAACACCTTAACTTTTTGAATCTCTTTCTCTTGTCCCTTTGAGATTGTTTATTAGTAATAAAACTATATAGCTTAGTATTACTTAGCCCACAATTTTAGTAGCATTAAAATTTAGTGGTTCAGAACACATGACTCACAGTGAAAGAATGATGGGTTTGAGTTTTATTCCACACCTGCTTTTGTGGGACTGTGGACAATTTGCAATCTGAACTCGAAGTCTCTTTAAGCTGGAAATGCATGCAATAAAAATACCGACCTTATAAGTATTTCATATGGTAGTGAATGTAAATGTTTAGTACATTGCAAAACATGTGGTAAATGTAATGTGAGCTCTAGATTACATATTATTACCAGAGAGATTCAGCTGTTAAGATAATTAATGCCACCATTCTTTCAAGGCCAAAGTCAAGGCAGAGATGATTCTGAATATAACATCATGTTGTATACACAGATGTTCCTTCCTTTGTTATGGCCAAATTTCCACGGTCCATTGGTAAGGGAGTAACAATATACACGTATAGAGACTTTAGAAAGTTCTTCAATAGCATATCAAAAAGACTGGAATTTGCAAGGAATCAAAAAGAGATGGACAACTGCTGTGGGTTTGCAGAAATATGTAGACATCAATAAAATTAAAAGGGTCTGGATCCTTCTGAGCTTGTGGAGACAGAGTTTTAGATGTGCAATTTAGTAACAGTTTAATGTACAGATGTGAGAGTTGGGCCATAAAGAAGGCTGAACACTAAAGAATTGATGCTTTTAAACTGTGGTACTGGAGAAGACTCTTGGTAGTCCCTTGGAGAACAAGGAGGTCAAACCAGTCAATCCTAAAGGAAATCAACCCTGAATGTTCATTGGAAGGACTGATGCTGAAGCTGAAGCTCCAGTACTTTGGCCCCCTGATACAAGGAGATGATTCACTGAAAATGACTCTGATGCTGGGAAAGATTGAAGGCAAAAGGAAAAGAAGGTGGCAGAGGATGAGATGGTTAGATAGCATCACCAACTCAATGGGTGTGAATTTGAGCAAACTCTGGGAGGTAGTGGAGGACAAAGCCTGGAATGCTGCAGTGCTACAGTCCATGGGGGTCACAAAGAGTTGGACACTACTTAGCAGGTGAAGAACAACAAAGCTTGGAAACTGGTTACAAATAAAGGGATTCAAAACTGCAGGGCAAACTGATATTAGGAAGCGGAAGAAAGTGAGCAGAAAAGAACCAGAAAGTTTATTTACTTGAAGACTTTGTATTCATTAGAGAGTTAGTCAGATAAATTTAGTTATTGATGAACTTGAGGCAAAAGAAGTCCCAGTGCAGGGGAAGGGGCTGGTGGCTTCCATAAGGAGCAGCTCCCCTATAGCCATTCTCCTCCCCCAAAGGCAGAAAACCGGCCAATCCAGGCTCCTCTCAAGACTCACCATCTTTCCAGCTTCTACATATGCATGTTAGTTGTGTTACTGTCTACTAATATCTGCCTGATTCCTATCTCATAGGGATAGAGGAGAAATTAATGGTATGAATTTTGGCAAGCTTGCCAGGGTCCCTAGAGATATGCAACATAAACATCTTGTTATTGTTTATATTATTCCTTCCACTTGTTTTGTACCTGGTATGGAAGAGGAAGATAGATGTATTTGTCTAGCACACATTGATATTTCCTTTAAAATAAAATCAGATTTTATTGACTCCACTCTTCATATTTTGAGAAAAGATTATATATATATATTTCTTTTTAAAAAGAGGCTTTTACTTTTTTCATGTCCTCATCAGTGCTTTGTATGATATCTATGTTTTTACTCTCTATTCTTGTAGCTAATGTATTTCATCCTTAGAAGAAGCCATCACAACCATTCTGTCTCAACTTATTCTTTGATTCAAGCACATGCTGTCTCCCTGCCATCCTGTAGTCTTCCATCTCGTTTAAGAACATATAATAATGATGCATATGAACTTAGATATAAAACAGAGACAGGCTCACAGACATAGAGAGCAAACTTGTGGTTACCAAAGGGGAAAGAGAAGGGAGAGATAAACTAGGAGTCTGGGGGACTTCTCTGGTGGTTCAGTGGTTAGGACTCTGCACTTTTGCTACAGGCAATAGGAGTTTAGTCCCTGGTCTGGAAACTAAGATCCTGCATGTCACTCAACATGGCAAAAAAATAAATAAATAAATAGGGGTTTGGGATTAACATGTACACACTGTTATAAATAAAATAGATAACCCACAAAGACCTACAACATAGCACAAGGAACTACTCTCAATATTTACTGGTAACCTATACTACTACTACTAAATCGCTTCAGTCATGTCCGACTCTGTGCGACCCCATAGACAGCAGCCCACTAGGCTCGCCGGTCCCTGGGATTCTCCAGGCAAGAACACTGGAGTGGGCTGCCTTTTCCTTCTCCAATGCATGAAAGCGAAAGTGAAAGTGAAGTCGCTTAGTCGTGTCTGATCCTCAGCAACCCTATGGACTGCAGCTCACCAGGCTCCTTCATCCATGGGATTTTCCAGGCAAGAGTACTGGAGTGGGGTGCCATTGCCTTCTCTGCTGATAATCTATAAGGGAAAAGAATCTGAAAAAAATACACACACACACAAATGTTAAACTGAATAATGTGCTGTACACCTGAAACTAACATGACATAAATCAACCAAACTTGAATTAAAAAAAAAAATATATATATATATATAAGAAAACTATTTCCAGGTTGAGGTAGTGGAGAAAATTTGCCTACCAACGGAGCAGATGCCAGGGATGTAGATTAGTTCCCCGAGTCAGGAAGATGCCCCAGAGGAGGGCATGGCAACCCACTCCAGTATTCTTGCCTGGAGAATCCCATGGACAGAGGAGCCTGGTGGGCTACAGTACACAGGGTTGCAAGGAGTCAGACAGGATTGAAGTAACTTATCAGCACACATCTGAAATAAAAGGGTTGGAAATATATCAAATAAGCTCTATGAATTACTATTGGCTCTTAAAACCGTTATTTTTTACTTTGGCCAATTAAGCCAATGAAATACCATTAACCTCAGTTAAAGAACAACAGCTGCCAAATATTTTAATAAGATGAACAGACTGCTGCCTGGTAGGCGCAGCTCCTCCCTGCTGTAACACCCTGTCCTGGTTCATTCTGAAGGTGCTTGAACAGGGAGAGGATGTGCTTCTCTATATGTGTCTTAAGCTCTTCTGCTTATGAGGAGGGACAGCTTTCTGCAGCAGTGTGCTGGGGATCTTTTTCCCCTCAGAGCACCAATGAATTATTTACTACTTGATTTGTCAAAGAAAAGCTCGGCTACACTACAGTGACAGAGCTATGCTATAGAAATAAACTATTGTTTAAGAAATTATTGGTGCAAAAAAGGCAGCTAAAGCAGAAGGCACAGTTGGTTTTCCAAATATACAAACATTACACTTACATTTATCTTAATTCTAGGGCTTTATGAAAAAAAAATTCTAGCATGTTTTGTCTTTATAAGACTATCTTTATGTTCTTTGTGCATCTGTTGGCTGGATTTTCTCCCAATCCCTTTCTTTGCATTCTGCTGTATTAATCTCTTTGAGGATCTCTTTTTTTTTTTTACTTTTGTCAAGAAAGAAGTGTTTCTTTTACATCACCTCCTATTTTCTAGTACTTATTAATCTCATATTAAATAGAATTGTCTATATGAGTTCAATAACAAGTTTACTGTTAAAAATGTCTTTCTAACTTCATTTCTTTTTTTGTTAAATCATATCTTCTCTTCCTCACACCTTTTTAAAACTGACAGTTTTCATTGTTGTATCCTCAAATCCCAATACAAATACTCCTTGTTTTGCCTGGTTGTGATATGCATGGATTTCAGCTATTTGCTGCTGCTAAGTCACTTCAGTCGTGTCTGACTCTGTGCGACCCCATAGACGTCAGCCCATCAGGCTCCTCTGTCCCTGGGATTCTCCAGGCAAGAACACTGGAGTGGGTTGCCATTTCCTTCTCCAATGCATGAAAGTGAAAAGTGAAAGTGAAGTCACTCAGTCGTGCCCGACTCTTGGTGACCCCATGGACTGCAACCTACCAGGCTCCTTAGTCCATGGGATTTTCCAGGCAAGAGTACTGGAGTGGAGTGCCATTGCCTTCTCCACTTCAGCTATCTAGGTTTAGTTAAACAACATCAGTACTTGAATGACATATTCAAATATCAGCTGCCACTGTATATTAACTGTAAGCAACTGCATGAAGTACCGGCTTTGCTGATAGCTCTTCAGCCCACAGATCATTCACATAAACAGGAGATGAGCATCATCAGTAATGACTGATTACATTACTTCTCTCAAAGTCTGTTGACAATTGGTGCCTGCACAGCTGTTTCGGTTCAAACACAGACAGCAAAGCCTGTAGTTGTGTTTCTTTCTTGTCACTCAGTGCTAAAACCAAGATACATTGCACAGAAATGAATCCTTGAAGTTGGAAATTTGTCAGCAAAAAGGAAAATTTGGTAAAGAAGCAAAACATGATAGCATTGGGAGTAAAAGTTTAATTGAACACTCATGAAGTACTAGACGACACAGATGATGCAAGGGAGGTTGACCTTGCTGCCTTAAGACTCTAGACTGTGGATAAGCTGCCTAGACTCTAGATATGCAACCAGAAAAACTCCATGAGGCAAACGCACTGATAAAATAAGAGAAGTGACTACGATGAAAAGGATAAAAATGCCCTAGAGCGAATGACACCAACATAAAAATTCACATAAAAGGAACTCAGAGCTATTTCGTGTTGCTGTAAGAGCAAAAGATATAATGTTGAAAGTTGATGAAAACATAGAAATGAGTATGATAATTTGCTAAAGCATAGAAAAAATTGCTCCCTCCTTATTCCTTACTGTAATCTTGTTAAACTTTTTACAAAGAACCAAAGCACTAATTTTCAGTGTCCAGTGAAATTATGATGTACTAAGTAAATATGAGTTTTTACTGTTTTTTTATGCCTCTAAATATTTATCACAGGCATTGACTTTATAGTGTTTTGACACAGATTTTAGAGCGAACAGGACAATTGTATTTTTTCCCATTGGATCCCACATGGTTCCAGCGTTGTAGCCATTTATACAGCACTGCACTCATGTGCAAAGCGGGGGCTGCCTGCATTTAAATTTTTTTTAAATAGAAAAGTTGTAGTGCTGTCAGTTCAGTCTCTTAGACTGAGGTATTTACAACACTGCCTATATCTGAGTGTCACATGTATTTAGTGGCACACTGGCTGATACAAATCTGAGTATGCTTCATTTTGAAGCCATTTTGTAAATGTGTCCTTTGTAATTGATATTCCATGGAATTCAAATCAAGCAAGTCACCATCCAGATGTCAAATCCTGATCCTGATGGAGAGTACAGTGCTTCCGTGATTTTTTGGTTATTTTTATTGTAACAAATGAATGGTGTTTCACTATGTGGTTTTCTTTTTTCCTTTTTTTTTTTTTTTATAGTTAGAGATATGTCAACTGAAAAGTGAAAGTGAAAATCACTCAGTCATGTCCAAATCTTTGCGACCCCATGGACTGTTAGAGTTCATCCCCATGGAATTCTCCAGGCCAGGGTACTGGAGTGGGTAGCACCTTTCCCTTTTCCAGGGAATCTTCCCAACCCAGGGATTAAACCCAGGTCTCCCACGCTGCAGGTGAATTCTTTACCAACTGATCCGCAAGGGAAGTCCAAGAATACCGGAGTGGGTAGCCTATCCCTTCTCCAGCGGATCTTCCCAACCCAGGAATTGGATGGGGGTCTCCTGCATTGCAGGCAGCTTCTTTACCAAATGAGCTATCAGGGAAGCCAATATCTCAACTATTTGCTCTTAAATATTCTCATCTATAAACCAAGTCCCTTTCTTCCTACTATGTTTTTTAAAAAATTTTCCTAAAAAGCTACTGTTAAAATAATAAACTAAAAATATTCCTATTAATAAATGAAATAAGAATGCCATATGAATAATATTGTTGTTGTTTAGTTGCTAAGTCATGTCTGACTCTTTTGCAGCCCCATGGATTGTAACCTGCCTGGCTCCTGGGGCCTCTCTGGTGCCTGGTAAGGCCCAGAATATTTTGAGCTTGAGTTCTATGTGTCCTTTCTAATAAATTCCTATTTGAGGTGAGCAAGAATTTTGTTTCTTTATTTGCAGTTCAAAGTCTTTCAAAGACTACTTATTCCATGTGATACAGCTTATTATCCAAATTATGAAATAAAATATTTTTACAAATATGTTGGAGTCAATCAGGTGTGTAACAAATATCTAATGACTGCCTGTTAAAAGACATACTCAGAACTGGGTCCTGGAGCTATAAAGATGAATAAGATGCAGTTCCTATCCAGTGAAGTATTTTTTTTTCCTGATGAATAAATATAGACCTTGCTTTGGATGAGACAAAAGAAACTCCCTTGTACTTATCATTTCTTATACTGAATAAGCTTTCAGAACTGAACTGAACTGAACTGATGCTGTGTGTTTCCTTGTTAATAAAGCTTGGGTGTAGCGTAGCAATTTTTATGATCATTCAGATCTGTCCAACTTTGTTTTGATTTTTTCATTTAAATAAGATGGAATGGGCATTGTAAAGGAGTGATGGTAATGTGGTGAATTTAATCACAGGGATTTCTCCTTAAGGATGATATATAAGAATTCCATGAAATCCAGTTATACCTAGCTTTGAGAAATACAGAAAATGTATTTGGGGAGAAAGGCCATTTGATGCAATTATACTGTTTTCTCTTCCTTTGCTTTCTCTTTTGAAGGATAACACACTGGGTTGGAGTTGAAGCTCCTGAGATAGACTTACAGGTTTTGAATTCTGGTCTTAGCATTTTCTCCAGCTAGCTGAATGGCTTGAGGTAATCTATTACTCACTTCTATTACCTCATTTTTAAAAAGAGGATGTAATAGTATCTACCCACATAATCATTTTGAAAATTAAATAAGATTTAAAAAGAAAAACATAAATCTTAAAACAGTACCTGCTATGTATTCTACATTTTGGATATTGTAAACATAATAGATGCCTTTGTTACTCTCTTTAAACAGAAACACATAGCACAGTTGTGCATACACAACCATGAGACTCTGATTTCATTATATTCTTTATGGCCTAAAAGAGGAGACAAAATAGAACAAAAATTATATATACATACAGTAATTAAATTTGTAATTCTGTATTCAGTATCTTGGAGTTAATTATTCAAGCCATCTCTCAAAAAATGAAAACAAAATTTGTATTCTTCCTTTACCCAGCTCTGCATTCAGTAAACATTGGTTTTATTGTTATTTACTTGAGTCTTCATTTTCTCTAGTGCAATAATTAATGGCAAAGAAATGTTTATGGCTTACCTTTTATTTATCAGAGAGAAAAGATGACTGGACTAGAAAGAGTAAATACAGATTTATTTCTGACAACAGTAGTTTAGCTAGATAAGTTATATGCTAAGTTATTCCTTCACTGTGAAAGTTAAATAAATATAACTGAATTTGTTTGATGGATTCAGGTTAAGTGAATGTGATATACATATTTATAAAACACAATTGTATTACATACATAATTTATGTATTTATACACATATATATTCCATATATATATATATAATGGAAAATGAGCTGAGGAATAAATTTTGCACACAAATCATGCTGCAAGGTTTAAGCACCTTCTTCACAACACTGCAAAATAAAGATCAGGAAATCTACCTCAAAAGTCAGAGATAAACAAACCTAAGAGGTGCCTATGGGATTATTCAAAGTACTTGCTTTATGGAAAGGAGTGGAACCTTTCAACTACTAATTATTTATAAAAATAATTATCCTTATAATGATCAATAAAAACTTAACCCAGATATAATATTATACTGTTAATATCTTGTACTGTTCAAGGAAATACACCCTAGTGTTATCTTAACATTTCCTCCTTGTATTAATCAAGTGTTGATGAGCATGACTTAAGGCCTGAAAATATTGTGGTAGAAAGCCTTGGCAGAGGGAGAGCCAGATCGTATGTGCATAGGGTTATTTATCATGCTGTCACTGAACCCTAGGGAAGTGCAGTTCCAGCTAATTTATTACAATGTTGTTTCATTTTTTACTGGGCGCGGGAAGGACTTACACTGAGGCCGTTGCGCTGCGATCTGCACTCTAGCAGTACCCGTGACAAAGCTCTTCGCCTGCACATTTTTTATGGCGCCTATTTTTTCCTGACTCTGCTCTCTTTCCCATAACATTTAGGAACATTCATTAAACTCAACAGATGCTAAGGGCTGTATACATGTGATGGGAACTGAGAGGGGAAGGCTGAGGGGGTTGAAACAATGAATGCTGCCCCAAACTATATACGTGTTACTTGCAAATATGACTTGTGTTTGTATGAGCCTCTAATATCTTACGTACGATAACTCGATAGACAAGTCCTGCAAATGCTTTTGCCCTCTACCAAGATGCAAGAAGGCAGAAAGTGATATTAAACTACTGGAGTCACTAACTCTTTCTTCTTCTAATATAAAAACGCAGAATAATGGAATTCAGGGGAGAGAAGACTAATGGGTTGAAAATCACGGAGCCTAAGAAAAGAATAATTTGTTCTAATTGTGTGAAAACAATGTATACAAAGCTCCCCTTTTCTTTTTCCCTCATAGAGCCAGAAAGTAGCTCGTTTCAAATATTCATTTAGGAATCTCCTCAAAGAAATTATAAACCAAGAGTCAGTTGTTTCAAATCGTGGGTATTTCTCAAGAATGTGTATTATATATACATACATATAGATAGATAGAGGCAAGAAGATCAAATAGAAATGCATACGGAATATCGAGCTCAGTTGCAAAAAGAAAACAAAACCACAAAATGTCCTTTATCCCTGAAATGTGATATACATGTTATGTCAATGCTTTCTCACTTTACTACCCATGCACTGATACAGGCTTTCTCCAAAGAGCATTTGCGTGGGAGAGTGATGTTTTTGTACATCAAACATTCATCTTCTAAGAACTTGAAAATAGATTAATAATGCATGTTGTGGAATATAAGATATACATTTAGAATTTGATTTCACATCTGCTGTTCTATTTAATCTGTCCAATAATGTCTTGAAACATAATAAGGTGGCTAAAAAACATAAAAAGTTGCATGACCATTTGAACTTACTGCTCAATTAGCCACAGTCACCGCTAGAACTCTAGACTAAGACTATTAAACTGTGTTTTGTGCAGATATTGTAATGGGAAACTGAGTCTATGCAGACCTAAGTTAGGGCTTCCCTGATAGCTCAGACAGTAAAGCATTTGCCTGCAATGCGGAGACCTGGGTTCGATTCCTGGTTCAGGAAGATCCCCTGGAGAAGGAAATGGCAATTCACTCCAGCACTCTTGCCTGGAAAGTCCCATGGATGGAAGAGCCTGATAAGCTACAGTCCATGGGGTCGCAAAGAGTCAGACACGACTGAGCGACTTCACATCACATCAAGTTTCTCTTCTAATATATTTAAGTCAACTATGTTAACAGAGATAGAGACCTAAGACAGGGACTCTTAGGAAGAAACAGAATTCTATCTTACTAGAGTGGTGCTTCCTGATATGATAGCCTGTGGCCACATGTGCCTCTTAAGCACTTAAAATGTGGCTAAACTCAATTCAGATCTGTTGTAAGGGTAAAATGCATATTAAATATAAAAAACTTGGTACAGAAATCATGTAAAATATATTTTAAATAATTTAACATTCATTAAATATAGAAATGATTTGTTATACCTATTGACTTAACACATATCATTAAATTTAACTGTTTTCAATCCAATACCAAAGAAAGTGAAAAGTAAAAGTGAAGTTGCTTAGTCATGTCTGACTCTGCGACCACATGGACTGTAGTCTACCAGGTTCCACCATCCATGGGATTTTCCAGGCTAGAATAATGGAGTGGGTTGCCATTTCAAAAGGCAATGCCAAAGAATGCTCAAACACAATTGCACTCATCTCACTCACTAGTAAAGTAATGCTCAAAATTCTCTAAGCCAGGCTTCAATAGTTCGTGAACCATGAACTTCCAGATGTTCAAGCTGGATTTAGAAAAGGCAGAGAAATAATAGATCAAGTTGCCAACATCTGCTGGGTCATTGAAAAAGCAAGAGAGTTCCAGAAAAACATCTATTTCTTCTTTATTGACTATGCCAAAGTCTTTGACTATGTGAATTACAACAAACTGTGGAAAATTCTACAAGAGATGGGACTACCAGACCACCTGACCTGCCTCTTGAGAAATCTGTATGCAGGTCAAGAAGCAACAGTTAGAATCAGACATGGAATAATAGACTGTTTCCAAATAGGGAAAGGAGTATGTCAAGGCTGTATATTGTCACCCTGTTTATTTATCTTAATGCAGAGTACATCATGCGAAATGCCAGGCTGGATGAAGCACAAGCTGAAATCAAGATTGCCAAAAGAAATACCAATAGCCTCAGATATGCAGATGACACCCTTATGACAGAAATCAAAGAAGAACTAAAGAACCACTTGATGAAAGTGAAAGAGGAAAATGAAAAAGTTGGCTTAGTACTCAACATTGAGAAAACTAAGATAATGGCATCTGGTCCCATCACTTCATGGCAAATAAATGGGGAAACAGTGGAAACAATGCCAGACTTTATTTTCAGGGGCTCCAAAATCACTGCAGATGGTAACTGCAGCCATGAAATTAAAAGATGCTTGCTTCTTGGAAGAAAAGTTATGACCAACATAGATAGCATATTCAAAAGCGGAGACATTACTTTGCTGACAAAGGTCTGTCTAATCAGAGCTATGGGTTTTCCAGTAGTCATTTATGGATATGAGAGTTGGACTCTAAAGAAAGCTGAGCACTGAAGAATTGATGCACTTGAACTGTGGTGTTGGAGAAGACTCTTGAGATTCCCCTGGACTGCAAGGAGATCCAACCTGTCCATCCTAAAGGAAATCAGTCCTGAATATTCATTGGAAAGACTGATGCTGAAGCTGAAGCTCCAATACTTTGGCCACCTGATGCAAAGAACTGACTCATTGGTAAAGACCCTGATGCTGGGAAAGATTGAAGTCAGGAAGAAAAGGAGATGATAAAAGTTGAGATGATTGGATGCCGGGAGTTGGTGATGGACAGGGAGGCCTAGTGTGCTGCAGTCCATGGGTTTGCAAAGAGTTGGACACAACTGAGTGACTGGACTGAACTGAACTGAAATTTAATTATATTAATATTTGTTTTGTTTAAACTTTTCTATATGAATATTTGAAATTTTTAAGTTATAACTATGGATCATAATATATTTCCATCATATAAACACTGATTCAGATAATTTCCAAATATTTAGGATTTAAGCATAATTAGTTTAAATAATTTATGGTCAAGAAAAAAAATCACAAGAGATATTCACAACTATTTCAAATGTAATGAATACTAGAATACAACATATCAAAATTTTTAGGATAATATTAAAGCAGTTCTTTGAAGGAAATTTATAGCTAGAAGTATATCTACTGAAAAAGAAGAAAAATATAAAAGCAACTATCTCAGTTTCTACTTTAAGAGATGAGAAATGATACCAATTTTAGGAGATAGAAGAACTTCCCAACTCATATTTATGATGTTTGTGTAACTGTGAAACAAAGCCTGATAATGACAATTCAGGAAAAGAAAAGAAGTTTAGACATTCAGATCAGAAACTCTCAAGAGACAGATATAAAATACTGTAGGAAATAATAGCAAATCAAACCTGCCAATGCAGAAGAAAAGGACACTGTATCATTACCAAGGGAGTCTACCCTAGAAGTGAAGTTTGTTTAACATTAGAAAAATAGATGTATTCACCCTGTGCAGACACAGAAGACAGAAAAACCTATTATTATCTCAATCAGTGCTTCAAAAAGCCCAACTTCTCAGCAGATTACAAAATTAGGAAAACTTCCCTAATAGGAAGGACATCTATGAAAAACCTATAGCTAACTTTATTATAGTAAAATATTAAAAGTGCTTTCCAAAATTTGGTAAAAAGAATTGATGTTGCTCTTAGACTTATATCATGGGGAGAAATACTAAATCTTTCAGAAAACATCTACTTGTGCTTTATTGATTACACCAAAGCCTTTGACTGTGTAGGTCACAGCAAACTATGGAAAATTTCAAGAGATGGGAATACCAGACAACCTTACCTGCTTCTTGGGAAATCTGCATGCAGGTCAAGAAGCAACAGTTAGACGGGACATGGAACAAAAGACTGGTTCCAAATTGGGAAAGAAGTATGTCAAGGCTATATATTGTTACTCTAATTATTTAACTTATATGTAGAGTACATCATGTGAAATGCCAGGCTTGATGAAGCACAAGCTAGAATTAAGATTGCCGGGAGAAATATCAATAACCTCAGATACGCAGATGACACCATCCTTATGTCAGAAAGTGAGGAGGAATGAAAGAGCCTCTTGATGAAAGTGAAAGAAGAGAGTGAAAAAGCTGGCTTAAAATTCAACGTTCAAAAAATGAAGATCATGGCTTCCAGTCCCATCACTTCATGGCAAATAGATGGGGAAACAGTGGAAACAGTGACAGACTTTAAGTTTTTGGGATCCAAAACACTGCAGATGGTGACTGCAGCCATGAAATTAAAAGATGCTTGCTCTTTGGAAGAAAAGCTATGACCAATCTAGACAGCATATTAAGAAGCAGAAATATCACTTTGCTAACAAACGTCTGTCTAATCAGAGCTATGATTTTTTTAGTAGTCATATATGGATAGGACGGTTGGACTCTAAAGAAAGCTGAGCACCGAAGAACTGATGCTTTTGAACTGTGAGGTTGGAGAAGACTCTTGAGAGTCCCCTGGACTGCAAGGAGATCCAACCTGTCCATCCTAAAGGAGATCAGTACTGAGCGTTCATTGAAAGGATTGATTCTGAAGCTGAAACTCCAATACTTTGTTCACCTTATGCGAACACTAACTCATTGGAAAAGACCCTGAAGCTGGGAAAGATTGAAGGCAGGAGGAAAAGGGGACGACAGAGGATGAGCTGGTGATGACAGAGGATGAGCTGGTTGGATGGCATCACTGACTTGAGACACATGAATTTGAGCAAGCTCCAGGAGTTGGTGATGGACAGGGAAGCCTGGCATGCTGCAGTCCATGGGGTCACAAAGAGTCGGACACGACTGAGTGACTGAACTGAACTGAATGGCATTCTTTGATACTGGCAAATATCACATTATATTGTTCTGACTCTGATTATTTATTATATATGCCTTGTGTATTCCTTTCATACTTATTAAAATTAATACATTTTATATCTTAATATTTCTTAGCTATAGTATCTATCAATTTAAAACTCGAGTTTTAAAGTTGAGAACTTCATCATAGCCAAAATTTACAAAAACACATACAAAATAATTTGTTACCTCAGGCTAGTCTAGTATGATGGTGATTTTGTGAAGTAGCTCAGTACTGGTGGCTCAGAGGTTAAAGCGTCTGCCTCCAATGTGGGAGGCCCGGGTTTGATCCCTGGGTCAGGAACATCCCCTGGAGAAGGAAATGGCAATCCACTCCAATATTCTTGCCTGGAGAATCCCATGGACGGAAAAGCCTAGTAGGTTACAGTCCACGGGGTCGCAAAGAGTCGGACACGACTGAGCGACTTCACCTTCACCTTCAGTATGTTTTCATTTTTGTCTTTTTATGAACATTTATTTCCCTAAAGAAGTCAGTTCCCCATTGAAGATAGCTCCCATTCAGCTGGGGTTAATATTTACTCACTGCTGTGTAATTGAAAGAAGAAAAGTTTTAGGGTGTAATAAAGAGTAATTGGTTCTCTTCCCCACCACCTGCCAGATAATGGATTCATGGAGTAAATCTCTTGATTCCTCCACTCTAGTTTTCTCACTGGGGCAGACTGTATTTCTCCAAAATGTCACAGCAATATTTCTGGTCCCTCATGCTCTCCCACACTTTGCTACTCCTTATGAAGAGGTGAAAACCCTTTTCCCTCCTTCCTTTCTCTTTCTTGAACCTATGCTGGTTTTTGACTTTCTCATTCAGCACAGCATAGTGCTAGAGAAGACTCCTGAGAGTCTCTTGGACTGCAAGGAGATCACACCAGTCATTTCTAAAGGAAATCAACCCTGAATATTCATTGGAAGGACTAATGCTGAAGCTGAAGCTGCAATACTTTGGCCACCTGCTACAAAGAGCCAACACTTTGGAAAAGACCCTGATGCTGGCAAAGACTGAAGTCAGGAGGAGAAGGGGACAGCAGAGGATGACATGGTTGGATGGCATCACTGATTCAATGGACATGAGTTTGGGTGAGCTCTGGGAGATGGTGAAGGACAGGGAGGCCTGGTGTGCTGTGGTCCATGGAGTTGCAAAGAGTCAGATATGACTGATCGACTGAACAACAACAACAACAGCATGGTGCAAATAACAATACATGACTTCCACAGCTAGATTAGAAAGACAACACAACTTCCTCTTGGTTCCCTCTGTTTCTCTTGGAATGTTTGCCCTTGAAATCCAGCCAGTGTGCTATTCGGAAGCCCAGACTAGTTCACTTAGAGATATTAAAATGGACAAGCCCATAGGGAGAAGAACCTAGGCTCCTAGCCCTCAATAAGCACTCACAACCAGGCATGGAGTGAATGAAGCTTCTGATAATTTTTTTGCAGCATTGTGCAGTTTACAGAAGCTTAAGTTCCACAATCAGAGACTGAACCTGGGCCACCACGGTGAAAGCAATGAGTCCTAACCTCTGGACATGGCCAGGGAATTCCCAAGTCCTTTGATGATAATTTTAATTGCAGCCCTGGATCTTCCACTGAGGTCCCAGTACACAGAGGAAGAGGAAGCTATCTCTGATGCATCTTGTCTGACCTCCTGAACCTCACAATCCATAAGCATAAGAAATGGAAGAGATTTCGGCATATGCAAATTCCAATAGGCTTGCTTTTGCAAAACCAAAAAATATGGCCAGTTGGTTTGGGAACCAAGTGGAGTCCCGAAGTTGGAAGGCCCTTAAAAGAGTCTGCCCTGTCTTTTTCCAACTCACATCTCAGAAAAGTAACCAAGAACTCACGAAACTCCTGATTGTGATCATGTTTTGAAATGCTTCCTGATTACATGGGAGACAGGAAGTGGAAGTTCGGACATTATATAATGGTCACTGGGACCATAGCTTTCTCACTGACAGCATTAGTGCTGAGTTCCCACTTGAATATAGTTCCCATCTGCTGTTTTCTGACTTGTCTACTTTTGCTACGGAGTTATAGTGTTCAACAAAGACAGGAAAAATGGTATTAGTGCTCTAAACTAATCCTTATTTTGGAAAAAATGAACATGTCTTTTGGATGTTTTCACAAATGTAAAGAGATCTTCTCCCATATGTGATTCTACTACATTTCCAAGAAATATTTTCATCCCTTTAAAGTCTTTTTTGTTCACTTCTCCTTTAAACACATCTACTTCAATCCTAGAGTTTCTAGTAAGAAAAGAGCTGACGAGGATATAGTGTAATTTATTAGCTTTACCATTTTCTGCAACTCTAAATATTTCACTTCCCTTTCTATCTAGGTAGTAACTCAGCCTGACTGTTCCATCTTTACAAGTTGAAGAAGCAATGGATTCAAATTCCCATAAGATTCTCAGTTCTTGGACCCTAGCCTGGTGAAAAGGTTAGCTGAAAAGGATGTTGTTATGTTGGTAGCAGTAACTCAAGTTACTGTGAGCACTGTCTCTTTTTTATATTGTCCTCTTTAGTTTCAACTTTTTTCCATCCTTTTTCCTGTCCCTGAAGTAAAAAGGCAATTGCCAAACTTGGTCCAGGTAAAGATAACACGGTTCAAGGAGCACCGAGAGGGTGTCTCCTGTCTTCCAAATAAATACGACAACAGTAGCTCAGAGAGATTTATCATTGCACTTGGTATTAAGAAAACTCTTTGAAATTAATTAATTAATTTATTTATCTTATGCCTATCCCACCCCATCACCCTCTTCTTTACAGTCTGTGGCTGCTGGTTCCTTTTTATCATTTATTTAGGGGGTACATTTTCATCCATTTGAGAAAGCTGACACCACATCTGTTTCAAGTGACAGCTTCCAAATAGGCTAGTCCAACCTGATTAAGTACATAGGGAGTTTCTTTTCTTTTTCCTTAAAAGTAATTATTCATATAGACTAGTGGGGAGGTGGGTCTGGGAACATATTAGTCTTTTACTTGTCACAGTTAAATTGTAGTTAATGTTTAAGGCCTTATTGACTGAGGAAATTCTTTATTTCTGAAAATCTTCACTTAATTGTCTGAAAAGTGAGGGTTGTGCTTACCAAGGAAATCATTCAGTAAACAAAGCTTAAAATGAGCTATTTGGTGGGTTGGAGTATTACCAATAAATAAAAATAAACAGATCAGTGGTCAAGTTATGACCAGTAAGTGTGTGAATAGGCAAATGAAGATTCAAAACGAACAGGGTACAGATTTTGGCAAATATGTATTCTCATTCAAGCAGAAAGCAGATCTGAAGAGCATATAGTATTGAAAAGAGCACAGTAGCAATAATGGCTTATGTGCTTAAGGCAGCTTTATTTTCTGTGCATTTAACTATTGTTAAAAAAATCAAAATTTAAATCTGGTAAATATCAGCTGCAGAATAGATTCATCTTTCATGAGGTCAGGTGGTTCTATCTCGTTAGCTTCCTCCATGTTGGGAACAACAGTAATTGGAACAAAGGCATCTCTTTTGGGCTGTTGGCCTTCTTGGCTCTTCATGTCTGCACCATTGGCTATTCCAGTGATATTGTTTGAAGTGTTGGCTTTTATTTTTCCACCTTTAATAATGAACTTATTGATAATAGACTGTCCCATATGCACCTCTCATGTCACTCATCTGAAATCTCCAAAGACTCATGGAGTCATAATCAGTTTAAAGGCCCATTTTCAAAAATGAGAAGGAAAAAATGAAATTATAATCAGTGATGATGGTCTTGCCCACACAGCTCCATCCTGGTGCTCTGTGCGAGGCAGCATGTATTTTGATGCCGATGGTGACCCAGATCTCTACACAGGCCCCAGTGGTGCTGCAGAATTGAGTGTGGGAGAACCAGGTCTTTTGGTTCACACTCAGTCTTGGCTGGTATCTCCCAAACACAGTACTGCAGTTGGTACCAACTGAGTCCTGAGTTGGTACAACTGAGTCCTGAGTTGGAATCAACTTCAGACACACCCTTTTTTCAAGCCTTCTCCATGAAACTCCAGAGCCTGGAAATCCTAGAAGGCTCTGCTTGCCTCACAGAGAGTTCTTCCCTGGGAGCTTCACTGTTCTTTCCTGCCCCCTTATTTAAGTCATGGCCACCCCAACCCAGTCACCAAATCTCAGTCAGCTTTGAAACTTCCTTCCCAGAAGGTCCCCTGAATCCAGAAATAAATTACCATGTACTTGCCAAGAGCTATGCCCACTGAGGACAGTTAGGGATCATAACATTGGCTAAGCTACAGAAAATTTTTGTGAGGGCAAAGGACAGTTTCCAGATTTGCATTAATTAAAAAAGATTATTCAGGAGGTTTAGAAAGAGTCAAAAAATGTTTTACACACAGATGATCTTTTATCTGTGATGCTAAATAGAGAAGCACTTGCAGGATTTTGAAAGATCACCTTGCCAGGAGACCTGTTTTATTGGCCTAGTCAAGTTTTTGTTCCATTGTTTTATTTTACTGTTGAGCCCAGATATATGATACAGACAGATGTTCCTCCTACAGAGTCCAACTTCATAAATTTAAAAAGAAAATCATTGCATAAGATTTGCAACCCCATGGACTGTAGCCCACCAGGCTCCTCTGTCCATGGGATTCTCCAGGCAAGAATACTGGAGTGGGTTGCCATTTCCTTCTTCAGGAGATCTTCCCAACCCAGGGATCGAACCCATGTCTCCTGCATTACAGGCAGATGCTTTATCCTCTGAGCCACCAGGGAAGCCCATAAGATAAGGTATACAACTGCAAATACAGTGTGAACCAAATATAAAAGTAAATAATTAAAAAAAAGAAAATGGAAAAAAAAACTTAGTAGTTATCTCTTAGTTGTTGAGATAATACATTGATTTTCTTTATTATTACTCTCAAAATGAATGTGTATTCTTTTTATAATTAGAAAAAAATTTAACATTTTACAAATCAACACACAAAATGACAATTGAGGTTTTTCTTTATTGTGGAGTTTTGAAAGTATAAATAATATGGATCTCAGAAATTACATGGTCTAAAATATAGAACTATAATGCTTTTTATATTGCTCCCTGGTGTTACTTTTTTCTTAAACTCAGGTAATTTTTGAGCAGTTTCAAAATGTTAACAGTAACTTCCCATTGATAAGATTTGTTTTGCAGATGCTTAATTTCTAATTAGCACTGGTCCATAAATAACATAGCTCTGGTCCTCAAAGCTTTACCCAACTCATCGTAGTCTCTGTGATCAAAATAGCTAAATGTGTTCCTTGGCCTCAATATTTAACTTATCCTGGAGTGGATAATTTTACTTGATATCTATCTTCTATCTATCTATATGTACAGATATATATACACACACACATAGATGCATGCTCAGTCATATCCAACTCTTTGCAGTCCCATGGACCATAGCCTGCCATGCTCTTCGGTTCATGGAATTTTCAAGGTAAGAGTACTTGTGTGGGATGCCATTTCTTACTCCAGGGAATCTTTCCAATCCAGGGATTGAACCTGAGTCTCTTGAATCTCCTGCACTGGCAGATGGATTCTTCACCATTATTACCACCTGGAAAGCCCCCCTCTCTCTCTCTCTCTCTCTCTCTCTCTATATATATATATATATATATATATATATATA